>VZRE01017353.1:0-10832 GCA_013396775.1 Cephalopterus ornatus
AAATTTAGGAGTAACTAATAAAGAACTAATGAAAGAAAATTTTATTATTCTTTTCGAGATAGTAGAATTGTATTAAGTGACCGCCGGCACTCTCCGCTTCCCAAGGTCCGTAAGGCCTCACTGGGCCTCACGCTTTCACACGAGCAGAGACGATAGTAGAGAACTCGCTCCTGGATCCACCGGAAAGGAAAGAGAGGAAGAGGCTTCTCCCCCTTCTTATTTATATCCTGGTTTATGTAAAAAATCGCATGGAATATTGGAAAGATGACCACTTCCTTGATTACAACCTGGTTACCAAGGAAGTTCTAAAATCAAAACCACTACAAAGTGTTTAAACACTTAAGTCAGGAAAGCATATTAGCGTACTGTCTTTTGAAAATCATACCAGGGTAGGAACTGCAAGAAAGGTCTACTGCCTGAGGATTGCCTGAGGATTGTCACATCTTCAGGAATGGAATTCACTGGTGTTCCAGAGACGTGATTTTATCTCTGAGAAAAAAATATTTTTTAATATACTTTTATCACAGTGTTTAATGGTCCAGATGGTCACAATAATGTCTAGGTTTCAGAACATGGACAAAGTAAGGAAGACCACAGGGATCTCAACCTGTGTTTTATCTCTAGCCAACAGATGGTTGAGATCTGGTTCTTATTCCAAAATTTCTTGTAAAGTTTATTTCCATGGGAGATCTGTTTGTAGGAGTGTTTGTCTCTCCAAATCTTTCCTGAAGTTCTTTTCAGGTTCAAATCATGATTGGTTGGTTGGGTTTTTTTTTGTCCCCCCACCCTTGCCCTGCAGCATTGTTATGAATATAATTTAGGATGTCGATATTAAGTTTCCTGAGAAGTTGCTTACTACTTTAGACAAACTCTTAGAAATTCTAATGACACCGTAGGCCATGGTTGGACAAAGCTGTCTGCTGCCAGGATGCTAAATTGGGCTAATTAACTCAGTATGAGCTAATTGTTAATGTATAGTGAGAGGAAATGCGCTTTGTAAAACAGCAGCAATACTTAACTTTGATTTTATAATTTGGCAATACATGAAAAAATCCACATTGCATACAAACATCACAGTATTGACAATCTCACAGGCTTTTAAATGAGATCCATAGAGTGGAATTTGTAACAGTGGTTTGTTCTTGGCTCTTGATTGAAACTGTGTATGCTATTTCTGATGGTTTTGAGCACTTGGAGACTTCATGATCCACTTTTTAGTTCTTACCTATACTTTTGATGGGACTTGAAATCAACATCATTCGGGTTCTATAACACACATTTTTGAAGCAACTTATATAAGACATTTTAGCATTTTTATACATTTATGTTACTAAAAAAGATAAAGAGAAGAGGCCATCTTCTAAAGAGAAAGAAATTAATGGTCTTTAGTTGGATTTCCTCTTCTGAAGGGCCCCTGTACATGTGTTTGGATAGCCTGTGAGCCTCCTGCTCAGGTAGCATCAGCCAAACCTGTAATGCAGCATCAGGCAGCTGCTGGAATGCCCTGTAAAGCGGCTCCCTTCGTAGAGTTGCCAAATACCCAGATTTTACCAGATCTGGCCAGCGTTCAACAAAAGTCTTGTCTGTTGCTTGGATCAGAGCATAACCTGGATGGTTGGAAGTTTTTGTAAGCCTGGGTTAAAACAGCTGCAGTTTGGCTTTTGCAGAGGCAGAACACAGCACCCCAATTCCCATGGGGAACATGGGGCTGCTCCTTGCACTCGTCCTATCTGAACTGGCAGGAGAGCCACGAGGCAAGCATGCCTCTTGTGAGTTGGGCCAGAATCAGGCTCTTTAAGGCTGGAGGGGACAGGGTTAAGGCTGCAGTTGTTTTTCAGATTCATATCTACATAATGGGCTGCAGTTGTTATACATGTTTTTCAAATACTTATGCAACCAAATGAACTCTATGTGTGGATTTTAATTATGCCCACTGGCTGCTACTGGCTTAAAAACATACTCTAATCTAGGAGGGGAAAGGGAACAGGCAGCCAAAACAGAGCAATGTGCAAATGTTGAATTTATTTAATTTTTTTTTTAAACTTCAAACTGAGGTCTCAGGCAGTAGACTATGCTGGTGGCTTCTTATTTAGTGGGCTTATATATCACCCTGTGTTTTCTGCTACTTGCTTTATATGTACATACCGTGTTAGGAAACTGGGAAATGTAGGAAAACTCTGAAGTTGCCTTTTTCTGCACGCACCTGTGTTCCAGTACCTACTCCTCTTCAGAAATGTGGATAAAAGTTTTAGTAGTACAGTTATTCTGAAATACAAAATAAAAGTATATGGCCATAATAATTTTAAAAGTTTTAAAAAACCAAATGTTAAGAGGTCTTACTAACCAGTGGTCTTGGAAGAATGTTTTACTAGTAGATTAATTACTATAAGTACATATTATTTGCATTCCTCCCATGAAGTAAGAGAAGTTCACTTTATAAAGTTTAATAAAAAATAAATAAATCCAACAGTTCTGTTGCTTTAATTCTGAAGAGGTGTTGAGAATTTTAAGTGTAAAAGGCACAGAAACATCAAGCACAGCATATAACCCTGAGCTATCCTTTGTCAGCGTCCCTCATGTTCCATAAGGATATCCATGTTCTTTGGTTCTTGGAGCACTACATGCAGTTCTTAAGCCTTGCTGGATTTTCATGCAACAAAAATATTTTTTAAGATTAACTTTTACTCAATTGCTCTCATGCTTTCCAGCCTTTTCCTGGCCTCTTGTTATGCCAACATGGTTTGGGATTTCCTTACTTTAATATTTATGACTTTTCATGTACTAAGGTGATTATTAGCATTTGCTGGCCCATAGACAGTAACATTGAGTGAGTTGTGTTGGAGGATGGAGGTCACTAGTCATTGCTCTCATTGTTGGGCTTAATTTTAACTTCAAACTCTATCTGGCCTGGCAAGACAGCACAGCAGATGCCTGGCTGGGTTTACCTAACTCAGGAAAGAAGTTATGTTGATCTGGGCACATCCAGGGTATCCTTAGTGATTTCACCCTGTGCTAAGAAGATACTGTGCTAGAAGGCATATATATATTGAGAAGGTAACTGTGTACCTGTTTGGACTTTTTATGTGGGATGTGGTCTTAAAAAAACTATCAGAAGGAATCTTCCCTAGTACTCTCTCTGCCTTCCTCATCCTTCCTCTACTTGGCTTTGAAGGCTCAGGCCACAGTGCGCAGATTTCTATGCTCTTTAAGCATTTGAGGCTTCACTGTTCGTTGTACTTTGTTCATTTTCCTACCCAACAACTCCAAAAATAAAAGAACTGTGGCAAAACTTCAGACTTTCTGTCAACACCTAGGAGTGCCCTGGAGCTTGACCTTACAGAATCTCTCTTGCAATTTGCTGACATCAGTTATTGGGGGACTTTAAAAATGGACACTGTGAAAGAAACTTCATATGATAAATGTAAATTGTAAGCACTTACATTTACAATTAATGGTACATGGGAGAAAAGTCTATACGTTTCAGACTTGAAGAGGGAGTTTGTGTTAATGCAGTAATAGAGTTTGCCAAAGAAAACTATATATGAAAATGGAACTGCTGGAGCATAACCTGAGAATGAAAAATATAAAGCTGCTGGGGATCCCAGAAATCTCTCTGAAGAGCAGCTGGGTGGATATTTTTGCGGAGTTTGAAGGCTAAAATCAGGAGTCTGTAGCTTGCCAGCTCCTGTGTTGCATGATGCAATGGCTTCTTTTCTAATAAGAAAACAGCTGTTAAACAGGCTTGCCTTTTTTTAATGTCCTATACCTCGAGGTGTGTATGATTGAAACAAGACTTTTCATGCTATGATGAAAAGCTGGAAACTTTATATGAAAACTGCATTTGTTTTGGTTTTGGTGGTGGGGGCTTTTGTGTTTTTTGGTTGGTTGGTTTCTTTTTGGTTTGGTTTTTTTTTAAAAGCTGTTCCAGAATACATGCTAACACAGAAGTGGCATGCAGGGTTTTTACCAGAGGGTTCTGAGTGTATTGAGGGAGAGCAAATGCCATCTCACATTACAATAGAAGAACACAGTCTGTGTGCAGCACTTCACTTTGCAGTGGCTGGTGTTAAAGGGAAGAGTGGCAAAAAAAATTCTCTCACAGCTGCTAGTAAGTCCATACCTGCCAGTGTCAACTTCTTACAATCTTAACCTGCCTGCACTCTAGAAGTTGTTTGTAGCAATTCATTGGTTGAATGTCTTAAAACTCTGAATACATAATTTTCCCATTTCGTACTGGTACCAGCTCTGACTTAAACACAAAATGTATTTCCTGTAACTGTTTTTCCTAAGCTGATTTTCCACTCTTGTGGCTGCATGTATGTGAGTGACAGGATAATGACATGGACTGCCAGCATTATTGAAAAGCCACATTTGTGACATTTACTCTTAGGAGGAGATGAAATGGGTACAGTGTGAAGCTATAATTTTTTTTTTTTAAATATAAAAAAACTAAATAACTAGTAAGTACTGATGGCGATTACCTGCAGATGTCTGATTTTCCTTTAAAGCAGTCTGAGCTGCCAAACATCTCATCTGTATGGCTCCTCTATATTTAAATGACTGGCTGTTCCTAAGACATTTATTGTTTCAAATGAGTGACTGTATCTTACAATGCAGTCAGGAAAAGATAAAGGTTCTTTTACTTCCTTAGCAAAGCATTCATGGTTTAATCTCGGTTTTTCAGTTTAAGCTGAAATTCTACATGCTGTTCCTTCCTTTTCACTGAGAGGATTCTGTGAATCTTCTCCACATCTGTGCTGTGTGATGAAACAGTAAAGGCAGCTTTGGTTTTCAGCAGGTTTTGTTCTCTGTATCAGCTTATCAACCTCACAGTGACTTACCTACATGTGCTGATGCAAGGAAGAAGCAGAACCAGGCATGTGCTATCCATAGAAACACAGTCCTTGCTGAAACAGCAAATTACTAATTTGCTGAGAGCCCTCTCTGGGTTGAGAGCGGAAGGCAGAAAACACCTCCAGTTTCAGGACCACTCTGGGACTTTCCCAATCTTTTAATCTGACGGTGATAATTTTTCTAATTGGATTCAGGATGTGTCAAAAAGGGCTTACTGTCGAAACTGGTTTTATGCTGATAAAATCTCAGGCCCTTCACGGGTAAGTGAACTGTATTACACAGTGACTGGTCATGGTGCTACATGTGAGAGGAGACCACACTGGACTTCCTTCTGCATGACAGCATTTCTTCATGTGCAGAATGTGCTGCTCTAGTGGTAACTCATGGCCGTTTCTCTTCTGCCAGGTCAGATCCTTGGGAATTTTAGCATTTTTTGCCACTTAGTCTGTGGCAGAAAGCAATTGGAAGACAGATATCATCTACTGAATTTTTTTTTTTGCTATCATTATCAAAGTGGGAATTGAAGTTTTGAGGGATAATAGACATGGTACGCAAGATGCTGCTTCTGGAATGTATAAAAGCTCAAGTCAGTGCACAAAGCCAAGTTATCAGTAAGTCACTTTCTGACTGAGATAGCTGGTGAATTGGTTGCCTGTCTGATCTGGTAGCAGAGAAGCTTGAATATCTTCCATTTCTATATGGTTTTTTAAATTAGCATTACAAAAACTCCAGGCAGCTTTGTATCTTTATTTTATCAATCTTGTTTATTTGTGTGAAGGTATTGGTCAGTTGGGAAACTATAAATCATCAAACTGTTGGCAGGCAAGTTAGACTTTTTAAAAGTCAACGAAGGGTTGACATCCATTTGAAAATGAAGAAGAATGAACTGTCTTGGGGAGGGATGTTTTTACTCAAAATAAACCTTGACAATGAGTGTATGTGAGTTCACAGTGTATTTCAAACATTCTTGCACTTAAAATATTTTCAGAGCACTCAGATTAAAATGACAGAGAACAACAGTATTATACGCTTGCATAGAAGTTTGACTGTGTTCCAGGTTTGTCATAATAGGAAATAGCAAATACAATATTCACTTAGCATCCATAATTCAACCATGTTCTTTATTTGCTTTGGATTTTGGTAAGTAATGTGTCAGACTACTTTCAGGCCCTGGAGAAAATCTGTGTTATGGAGAATGCTAATTCTGCCCAGAAAAAAAACTCTGGAGCGTGACCTTGCCAAACAGAGCTTGAACCCTCTGATTGGGTGTAATTTTTCTGCTTTTTTCTCCCCTGTTTTTCTTTTCACAGATGAAAATTTCCTTATTAGAAGGTTACTGTCTTAAATTGAGACTTTATTTTTTCTTATTTTATCATGTTCCACTCTACTTTTGGGGCACTTTCCCTAGATATATGGACCACCAAGTTGTTTTAAGCCAGCTGTCAAAATAATATTCAGTAAGAAGTTTGTGCTCAATTTTGCAGGAAGTAGCTGTGCAAATGGTTAAGCAGAGAACCTGGATATAGTAGACCCATGTCTTGTTGCTAACGGTACCTTAGCAAGTGTAGTCAGTTCTAGTTTTACAAGTCTAACCCCTAAATGTGGTTTATTTCTATTCTTCTACCTGGGATGTAATGATTTGTAAAGAAATGTTTTATGTGAGCTAAGCAGTAAAATTTACAGTCCTTTTCTGAGTTAAATTGACATTTAAATAATTGCTGGAAATATTCTAGGAAAGAATGACTCTATCTGAACTATTACGCTTTGTCTGTCAGATGCTGGTTAAAGAAGTCTTCATTCCCTTGCTAGCTTGACTTTGCAACCAAAATGTGGGAAAGGTTCTTTGCCCTGAAGAAGGGATGGGTTTGTTTAGGATAGTTCTAAGTGCTTCACTAGCTGACATCTCCTATCAGTAAGAAATCTGCTGTTTAAAACTAGTTCAGGGATGTCATACACAGCTGTCCCTCTGTTCAGTCATAAGAAGCATCTATCAGTGTGAGTTTTTATTTGAGTAAAAAGGAATTCGATGTCCTGACAGGACTTTTAGGTGATAGACTTATTCTCCAGCTGACCTTGATGAAATTTTGCTGCGAGTTTGTTCTTACTTTCAAGATCTGTTTACTCCAGCTAGGCTTTGCATTCCTCCCAAAGAACATAATTTTCTACTTTGCCTCGTTAAGGACTGAGTAATTATGAGACCTGTATGTTCCCAGTAGGAAAAATCAGTATCAACCAACTGATCTTTATCATCTGATGCAGAGGTGGGTCTTGAATGCTGGCTTGCTTAATTTCTGTATCCAGTGAGAAAACCACTGGGAAGGGTAGCTGCTCCTCTCTTGCACTGAAAGGTCTGGATACAATAATACAAGATCGTCCTGCCCCTCAGGAAGAAAAGAAATGTTTTACAGCAGTAAAAGAAATCTATCTCAAATCACTTCAGGCTGGGGTATCAAGATGTGGCTCTAAGTGGTAATACCAGGCTTATCTATTGTGAAGGGAGAATGAACCATGTCGTAATGGGATTTTAGGCTGAATGAGAATCCAACCCTCAGTGTGGCCCTTGGTCCAAATCAAGCCTTACATGTTTGTTTTTGTTTGCCTAAGTCATTGCACAACCAGGAAATGGGAGGAAAAGTTGTTTGCTTTCACATCAAGGGAAGTTTATTCGTGGAAGATGCAAGTAAAATGGACCACTGCTTAAGGCATCCAGATGGTGAGAACTCCAGTGTTTGGAAACCTGCAGCTTTTGCCTCAAATATTTTAGGAAATTATGTAGCTTCTAAAGAATTATTCTGTACTGAAATGAATGTCTACAGGCTTCTTTGTTTCAAGAGCCTCCCTTGTTACACAGGAGTCCTCAGTATCTACTACTCACTTGTTTGGGTTTGCGGATTTTTTTGGGTTTTTTGTTCTAGGTGGGTTGTTTTTTGTTTATTTGGGTTTTAGGGGTTTTTTAAGCTAAAAAGAAAAAAGCAGAATTAACTTTAAAATCAGAATTACTCCTTCAGGGGAAGTTTTTGCCCAACACTCTGTAAATATTCAGACTTAAATATGACTGTAATAGGTTCATCCCAGTCTGGAGTCATTCTGCCCTCTCTCTCTCTCTCTCTCGCAGAGGGCTGACTTCCTGGTAAGCAGCTAAGTAACCATATTCCCCATTCCCCTCCCAATTGCTTTTAGATTATTAAGAAAAAGTCTCTCTCTACAGGTTATCTGACAGTAGAGGCAGAAGAATGCAGGGAGGAGACACAGCAAGTACTTGTGAGGGAGCTGCAACAGCCCAGTGCTCTGTGGCTGTGGCCACTGTATAAATGATTGAGAGTTAAACCTTATCATGCTCACTTTTCCTGGGATTTTCCACTTAGCTTCTGTATTTTTGCTTTCATTAGATCTTTACATCCTTTGTATGTGTTGTCTCGTCTTCAAAACCACCAGTTCTGCTTAGAGATGATGTTTCTTTCAACCCATCAGTTTGAGAGAACCAATATTTTTAATCAGGCTTTTCTTCCTCTAAAATATTTCTGGTAATGTGAAATGAATCATCTGCTTGTGTGATGACTTGTTGGGAACTGCCATGGGAATTACATTCATTGGTAGGATTAATGCATTCATAGGAGTGTGACCTGAAAAGAGTTAATTTTTCTTCTCTCTAATAGTTTTTTGCAGTCTGAGTTTAACTAAATAAAACTTCTTTAGCACTTGCGTATTCATGTTGCATTTGGCACCATCTTTCACAGTCCATCTGTAAAACCTCACTGCCCCAGATTTAGCCAAGTTATTATTATTCAGGTATTTATTATTGCTATGAATACTGTCAAGTGTAAGTTAGCCAAGTGCGTGCTTCACAGCCTTCCTAATATATAAGTGCATTTGGTTGTATTTTGTGTCTACACAAATGTATCTGAATTCGGTATTCACTGGTATGTTGTGCTTAGAGGTGTTGGAATTTGTCAGAGTCCTGTTGTGTCCCTCTCTCAGCAATTTTCCCAGAGGCCAAGAAACCACTTCTTCTAAAGAAGAATGTTTACACAACTTTGCCTTGGTCACTGAGTACATGAAGTTTATATTTTGAATGACCAGAGAACAGACAGCAGCAGTGGTTCTTGCACTCTTGGAAGTGTTAACTCTTCAGTTTGTTTATGGCTGTAGTAAGCATGAGAAGAGCACACAGAATATTTTTATATTTGCAGGAAATAGTTCAAAACTTAAGCACTGCCTGTCTATCATTTGCAGTTGGTAGCAGTCAGTGTGGAAGGACTCCTTGTAGGAGGTGACATGGTTGTTGTCCTTGACAGAGGACTCTGTTCCAGGAGCTCTCCTGTTTTCATTAATTCCCTACTCTTTGCCAGCTCTTGTCTGTAGGTCTTAGCTGCATTTTCAAGAAGGCTGCAAAGAAATCTATGGCTTAGGGAAACACAGTGTTGCAGTTCACATACTATGTGCCTCAAATACTCTTTTCATTCCTACCTGCTATTCCAAGTTTCCCTGGTTAGCAGGGTGAACCTTCAGTGTTAGTTTTAACACTTAGAGGAAGCAGTTGTTCAAAATGTAAACTCTTAAATACAGAAGTTGGTGTGCCTCGATGATTTATGATGTTCCCTTTAGATTCCAGGGGAATGATGTTAAAAATTTAATGTCTCCTTTAAAAGAGATTAGAAACCATCCCAGGAATACTTGCTCTTTCAAGTTGGGGCATGTTGATGAAGGTCCTAAGTTTTTTGCACACAACGTAGTAGCAGTTGGAAGTGTTCTGTCTTGGGTTTGTTTTTTATGTTACTTCCACTGAAAAACTGTCTGTTTCAGGCTGATATTTGTAGGACCCACATGGTAGCAGTATGTCTGCTGGTACTGTGCCTGTAGCTCATGACTGGACAATACTGGCATGCTTGGCCTCAGGAGGCTATAAACAGATCTGTTTTCAGAAGCTTGTCCTTCATTTTTGCAAAAATGAAGCCAGCAACATCTCTGTAGGCATGCTTCTGTGAATCTTAAGGTACCCAACATGAACCTTCAACTGAAAAAAAGGCTCAAATTCAGTATAATTTCTTCAGTTTGTTCTGCAATTATGTGTTGGGTCATTGATGCTGTAGGGTGTATCCTGCTACAGTGTGGTTTGTAACCTCTGCAATTTCCCACTGTTTAAACAAGCAGGTGCTTGAGGTGAACAGCAAAACCGAAAGTGGAAAAAAAGTAGTTTTCTGACGTAGTCTCACAAATAATCAGTACCTTTGATTTCTCCTGGTGATTCAGTAAGGTGTTTCCCCCGCCTTGTACACAAAGGGAAGGTGAGCTCTATAAGGGGCAGTGCAGAAGCACAACTTGATTGAGTTACATTAAGGAATTGTAGAGCCAACTTTCAGAGGAACTAAATTTTGTTCACTGAAAGGGGAAAATCAGGATGGGCTAAAATGACTAGAGCGAAGTCAGTTATTTTGAATGTTTTCCTTATTAATTCCCCAGGCCCAGGCATTCTTTGGGGATATATCACATCACTAGGGATGTTAGTTTATAAATTGCATGGGACTAGATGCACATAAGGTGTATGGTATAGGTTAATGAGTGTGATATAATAGAATCATTGAGATGTTCAGGTTAGAAAAGACCTCTAAGGTCATCACATCCAGCCATTACCCAGCACCACAAGTCCACACTAAACCATGTCCCCTCCCAAGTGTCACATCTACACATCTCTTAAATACATCCAGAGCCTTCCATAGATGTTGACACCACCACTTCGCTGGGCAGCTTCTTCTGATGCGTGACAACCCTTTTGGTCAAGAAATTTTTCCTAATGTCCAATCTCAACCTCCCCTGGCACAGCTTGAGGCCATTTCTTCTTGTCCTGTCACCAGTTGCCTGGGAGAAGATACCGACCCCCATTTCTTTTCTGGGAGTTGTAAAGAGCAATAAGGTTTCCCCTGCGCTCCCTTTCTCCAGACTAAACACTCACAGCTCCCTCAGCCGCTCCTCACAGGACT
>VZRE01017370.1:0-10858 GCA_013396775.1 Cephalopterus ornatus
CATCCTCCTTAGCAAAACACTTCTGTCTTCTTAAACCAAGACACTTCCCCAGTCTGGAGGATTTGGGTTCCCTCCTGCCCTTATTCCCCTTTACTTATCTGGGCTTATTGAGACTGGTCTTTGATAGGCTGATGGCTCCTGTAATTATCTTAGAAGTAGCCAGAGTGATGTGTTATTTGGGCCATTATTTCTCTGTGCTTCTTTTATGGGTGTGCAGATGAGCTTTTATCATACACCTTAATGTAAAATACAATTAATTATTCAGGTATTTAATCCTTTACTTCCTATAGGATTTGGAGCAGATGCCGTATGTTTACAGAAGACTGTTTCTTTTCACTTTTCTTTTCCTGATAATTTACTGGCCAAACAAATCTGGGTTGCAATCCTTTTCCAATAACATTAAAAAAAAAGCATGCCAAAGTGGTGAAACTTTCTAAGTCTTGTTCATTGTGAGCAAAGGCAGAAAAGAAATCCTCATGCTTTTCAGCTCTGACATTATCTTCTCTGAACATTTATCTCAGGTTTTGATCATCTACTGACCTTATGAAGTTCCCATCAAGCTTTGTTCAACTCATCTACTTGAAGAATGACTTACTGATATTTTTTATGCACTCTTCTAGTATTTTCTCAATGCTTTTTTGCTACTGACTTACTGTGTTTTCAAATCTAACCTGTCAGATTTTAAGATCTTTCATGATTTTTTTTAAACTTGAATTTAATAACTTTCCTTCCCTGCTATTTAACAAGACTGCTTTCCTTGACACATTTTTTTAGACTTTATCCTGAGGTAGTATAAATTGCCTTTGAACATCCAGTACAGTCTCTTCTGAAAGCTCCTGACATTTGAAAATGTTTTACCCTTTCATACATTTGCTTCATCATCTTCTTTATGAGGTTCATAATTTTCATGTAGTTCACATTTTGCCTTCAAATTAAACACAACAGACATAGGGATTTCTGGCTTTTGATAATCCTGGAAAGACATTGACTCTAAATGCACTGCAGTCATTGTTATAGATCAGATTTGGGCATATTGTAGTATTATAAATCTGTGGCACTGACAAGGACCAGGTCCAAATACACACACACAGACACAAACACATATTTGTATTTTCAGGATATCAATCTGCTCCATTCCTGGACTATCTAAAAACCCATTCTGATTTACCTTTCCTAGTTTATAGTTGTATTTTCACATAATGGTCATCAACATCTGTGTTTTCTCCCTCTATGGCATCGATGGTTTCATTCAGATTCAGTATGTCACAGTTTCTGTTGCAATTCTCATTGACTAACTCATAAAATATTACTAGTATTACATTCTTCCTAATCAATAAAGGAATTCAATGTTGCTGACATATGGTATATCCTTGAGTTTATTTTTACAAATAGAAATATTATTTCAGAAACTGGCATATTTTTGCCAGCATATATTTTGCACCCAGTATCCTAGAGATAGTGTCCTACATCTATTTTTCCAACAAAGTTTCTACTGTTATTGCTATGAAGTAATTACCTTAAAACCAGTCATCAAGAAGTGCATCTCTGTTGTTTACTGGCAGCATGTTCAGATGTTACAAAAAGCTATTCACTTTTGGTTGTGGCTGATGTAACTTGCTGGTGTTTTGAACATAAATATGCATAAGCTTAATAACCAAATCAAAAATGTTCCTGCCTTTTGGCAGATACCGCCAGCACAAAGGCATATGCTACCACTTTCCAATGGAGAACATTGACACCATATTTGCTTATCCTTCAAACTTCCTAAAGTCCTTTTTACATGAAGTTGAGTATGTTAGCCTGAAGACGAGACTGTTCCACTCTTTGAACATTTCATCATTATTTTCTTCATGAAAGAAGAAAAGCATCTGCCTTGCTCCTTCCTGAGTAACATTCATATTGTTCTAAATGTTGGTCTGCTCAAATGGTTTTTTTCTCATTACTGATCTACCTCTATAATTTCTCAAGCTCCTCTTAATCAGCCACCTTGGGCTGAAGAGCTTCTTCATTGTATCAGAGGACATAACTTAGTTACCTGGGTTCAACTTATTTTGCTGCAGGGAGAATGACACTTAATACAATATGTTGGAAGCATTTTAACTAACGTTTAACATCTACCTAGAAAATTAGCTGCATTTATATATTTATTTATTTAAAGTCTTTCTGCCTTCCTGTGTCCTTCTTCCACAAAAAACATATACACAGCTCTGTAAAAACCAAAAATTCTTCAACATGAACTGTTACCTTATTTCTTTTTTTGACTTGATTCTTCCTGAGCCACAACAAAGATACGTATTTCTTTCTCTTTATTTGTCAAGTGGTGCAAAGCAAGGGTGCCCTAAGGCAGGGAATAAGACAGGAGCTGAGGGTGACCCCAGCACAGATAATGGTTTCACTGACCAGGATGAAGTCCCACAGCACTTGAGTAAAGAGATGAACCAAGGTCCGAGTCAGGCTGAGGGTGGCCTGTCAGCAGAGTGGTCCAGAGCTGAGGCAAGAGACAAGTCGTGCAGCCCCAAGGGGTGACAGGCTCCCCACAACACTGGGGATGGGACTGGCACACACAACCCTGCAGCATCGCTGGCACCAGTCTGGAAATCAACTGATCCTGGCACTCATCTTTGAGAGGAGAAAACATCAGTCTCAAAACCAGAACTATCTGAAAATACAGTAGACTAAAAGCTCCTCTGCAATTTAAGATAACAATTCCATTTAAATAAGACCAATCTTCATGAATAAAAGAACCATACAGCTGTAAACTATTATTATTATTATTATCTTCTAACCCAGCAGCTTTATGTTTCAGCTATGCTGATTGTTTTCATCCTGTTTATAACAAGCAGGGTTTGCATTAATTCATGAGAAAGGGTGCTATCTAACTCATAGCCTTCAGTGTAGCTCAGATACTAATCTCATGTTGCCTTTGTATAATTTCTAAAATTTACAGGAAAGTATTCTATATAAAAAAACCAAACCAAAACCAAAACAATAAACCCAACCCCCCAACCCCTGCCCATGAGTTATTACAGGAGGAACACTTATTTTTACTTCATTTGGGGATTTTTTTAGTCCGAGAACAGACTTATTATAGAACTAACATCACATGTTAAGAAAGATGTAGGAATGCAAATTTGACTTCACATATTAGTCCATATCATAGTAAGTAAGATTTGAGCTTCATCTCAGATAAAATAAATGTTTTATTTGAAAAAAATTGTGAGGGATGGTCCTTTTCTATCTGCCAGGTGTCCACCAATGACGCAGCCCACGGGAGAGGAAGGCTAGGTCCACTCCGGGTAGAGCAGGTAGGAGTACCACGGCTAGCTGGCAGGTTGCGGCACTACCAGGCCCCGAGCACTGTGACGCAGGGTGATAGAAATCACACAAGCACACAGCACCAGGGGTTGAGGAGGAGTGCACTTTATTAATATGGCAACAGCCCGTTTTATAGGGTCTGCCGCAGAACAATCTGGAAAGGAGGAGTGGTTTGTCCAAATGAGGCAACAGGGAGTGGAACTTGATACATATAAGGATGGTGTGGGAGGAGAAAGAGGAGGAGTCTTTTAATTATGGACAATGGGGGCAGAATACACACCAAATATGGGAAGAAGGAGGGGGCTTAACCTCATAAGGAAATATGACTATCAGGGGAGTCAACTTGGTATATGTATAACATCAATTAACATTTAAATTTAACTCTATTAGGGATTTTCCAGGTTGTTTTTAAACTTGTTGTATAATTCTCTCTCTCTGTCTTCGCAATGGGCTGCCACACACTAAGACTCTTTATCACTCCATGATAGATCACTCCTGATCTCTTCTCATAAAGCCATCCCTGCAGCCCTGCTGTGAGACACTGGATTATTGTATTAATCATTGGCTTGGACCAACTCAAGTGTGTGTGTGGTGGGGAAGGGACAGGTAGAATTTCAGAAAGGTGAGGTGATGCTCTGTTCCATATCTCAGCCCTTTGGAGCCTCTCTGGGCAGCCCTGGACCAGCTGTCAGTCAAAGGCACCCTGGGAGCACTGCCCTGTACCACACCTCAGAGCCCCTGACCCAGGCCCAGATTGGCTGGGACACCAGAAGTCTGGCTTGAGGTAGGGCAGCCAGAGGGAGCCAGAGCAGACAAGACCAAAGACATGTGTTCTCCATGTGGTTGGACATTACCATCTGGAAGCTGGACTTGCATGGGACTCCAGTTGGTAGATATAATTCTCTCTTTCTCTCTCTTTTTCTATACTTCTTCTCCTAATCTCCTTTCTTGATATTTTGGGTGACTTAAAGCCATATGGGTTGGCTTTTGCTAAAGTGTATAAGTTGGCATGTGCTAAGTCACTGCTTTGTGGAATGTTTCATTTTCGTTGAATGTTGCCCTTTAAACTTTTGCCAAGTTCCCTTATTTTCTAAAGTTCGCAAGTAAAAGTATGTTTTTTGAGGTCCAGAGAAACTGCATGTAGTGTCTTCTCCCTTGCACTCTCTCAAGCTATTAAAAGAACTGAAGGCCATTGTTGAAATATCCAAAGGGAGGACATTTTTTGTGCCTTGTATATTTTTAAAGTATGAGCTCATAGCTTGGAGCCTCCATGCTACCAAAACCTTTAAATGTAAAACAAGTATAATATCTTAATCACGATGTTCAATGAATGCATTTTAAAATCTACCTATTTTATGTATGGCATTATATATTTATATTTTTCTGACTATATTTTAAGTGTAACATAATATTATACATAAAATAGCTATAATGTATACATAGGCTATGGATATAATATCTATATATATTTTTATATGTTATATCTAGAAATGCATCTACAGGTAGAAATCTTTGGTGCTGGGTCAAAATAGGATTTGGTGTTTAAAGCAGCTGGTCTGCTCAGAAGAGATTCAGCTGCTCACACATAAGTGCCCTATGCAGTTTGTGATACTCTAGGCTATAAAATACACCTGAATGAGACTAAGCCATATGGCATAGCAATTAAATGAAATCTGCACCCTGTTGAAGTAGAAACTTGAGGATCCATATATGCCACAGTACCTCAAGTGATAGTAGGCACCTATTTTTATGCACTTCAGTGCATTTTTATTCACCTATTTTTATGCACTTTTTCTCTCCACTAGCCATAATGAAGATTTGATATGCTATCTCAGATTATACATTCACATTTCAGAGGTTCAGAATTGGTGCAGGTGAATTCTCTTCTCCAGCGTTTGGACTATCTTCAGATATAACAACTCTGTCTCTAGAAGCCCTTCATTCCACCAATTGTTTTTCTCTCTTACGTTTAGGTTAAAAGGATTGAATAGATACTAAACTGGTCTATGGCCAAAGCTAGGTGACAAGAATCCAACCCAAGGGCACAACTGGTGGGATGAATGCTACTGCATGAGCAAATTAATTGGAAATTGCCTTTCAGTGTACCTTCTCAGCCTAAGATGCCAGTTTCTGTAAGACAAACTTTCAATCTACAGTTGGGCTAAACTTCTATTAAGTTAGAGTTAAATTATGCAATAACAGCTGAGAAAAAAAGAAAAAGAGAGGGACTGACTGAGGGAAGGAGTTCACGAGCATATATAAATATTCCTGATTTGCAAACATCCTTTACTCTCTCTTTACAGAATATCCTCCATATTTTTTGAAGGTAGGAGGAATGAGGAATCTGGTAAAAACTTTCTCTTCCTTGGACAGGAATATGAGTCATAATCTGAATTTTTGTAAAATGAAGAAACTAGAACATTGATTGACAGCACATCCTTTAAGACCTATTTTCAGGAAATTACATGGTTTCTCTCTAAGTATTCAGCAGCATTCCTATGCTTTGTGCAATATGACAGCCACTTTCAACTATTTTCAAACTGGAATTACCTAAAAACGACAACTTTTTATTTTTCTGCTTTGTTCTAAGAAACATTTTTTTTAAATTATCTCTAAGTATGAATTTTATTTTATGAATATAGCCATTTAGGAAGGGCAAGAAGGCTTAGTTGATTTTCTTTTAAAATTTATCAATCATCTGCCTCTTTCTTATGATAAAGGCAAAGTATGGATTAAAGGAGTGATTTTACTTTAGTAAATACTGATTTCAACATGTGCATACCATCTGTGACAGGGAATAATATGACAGTTTTAATTCTCATGCTGTAATGAGCTGTTAAAAGTGGAACAATGCTAGTCATCATAGTTTTCAACTTGGCCAGCTGCCAGTACTTCTGACATTAAGTAATTCAATCATTTAATAATTTGAGGTTGCAGACTGCTTAAACTCCATCCAGTTTAGGGTGGGTTTTAGCTGACTGAGTCCAAGATAATGATTTGTTTTGTCTTTTCAAAACTATAGGTCTCTAATGTCACTGAACATTTTCTTATTCAGCCTGAAAGCTCCCTGAATATCTAAATGTAGTCACACATGACTGTTCTGGAGAGAGAGATGCTAGATGTGGTTAGGGCTACAGCTTGTGCCTACATTCTAGACCACAGGTCTATGGAAGGGAATGAATTGGATCCTAGATTTTTTCTCATCTTCATGAAAGTTGAACTTACATCTTCCATGTGTCAGAAAGGAGTCTGTACTGGTTTTGGCTGGGATGGAGTTAGCTTTTTTCACAGTGGCCAGTATGGGGCTATGTTTTAGATTTGTGCTGAATACAACATTGATAATATAATGTTGATAATGGAGAGGAGAGGAGGGGAGGGGAGGAGACACATGTTGATGAAAAATAAAACAAGAACAACCCCCCCAGATGAATCACATAATCTTTTTCCATTATTAGGGAATTTTATCAAAATTAAGGGACTTCTTGATTAGGTAGGGCTATAATTTATAATAATTTATAAAATATATAATTTATTATGATTTATAGTAATTTGAAGATTTTATTTATGCCCATATCCATATGTTTGTCATTAGAATGTTTACAAAACATTTGAAAATACTGAAATAAATGTGTTTTCTGGGGTTTAAAATTTTCTTTTCTTTTGTTTTATTTGAGACTGTTAAGTCTCCCTGGATCTTTTTCTTTCCAGGCTGAACATTCCCAACTTTCTCATCCCGTCTTCATAGGAGAGGTGCTTCAGTCCTCTGACCATCTTTGAGCCGCTCCTCAGGACATATTTTAATTTTTAGGTTGTGCTATGTGGAGTCAGGAGTTTGTCTCAATGAGCCTCATAGGTCTCTTCCAACTTAGGATATTCTATGATCCAAAGACCCCAGCTAATATTTGTTAAAGTGACTATTTCAAATGGAATTCCTACACTTGATCAAACCAAGATATAGGAGCCAGGGAGATTAGCAGAATATTTTTTTTTCTGGAATCACAAGCAAAACCATGAAGTTGTCTTGCACAATGCTTGCCATTGTTAAATTTAGAAAACACTATGAATCAAACAGACATCTGCTTTCATCCACTGTAAAAAATACTCTGCCATAAAATCTGTACACTTTTACATGTAAGCAGGGATATCCCCACAACATATTTTTTGGCTTCTTAAAAATGAAACAGAAGTTATAAATATAAGAAGTAATAGACATGTTTCAAATTAAGGTACTTTATAATATTATTGATTAATCTTCATAATCACTTCATCATGTCTCATGGCTACTATAGATAATATAGCTTATAGCAAAGATTTAAATGTCATGAAAGTAATAACAACTCAAACACTGAAGAAATTTTATCTTGTACTATGCCTCAAAGATATTGAAAGCAAGATGGACACTGAATGATAGGAATAAAAATATTAAGGAAATTAAAATAAAGAAGAATAGTCATCATGGCTTCATGATGGGGAAAACATGCCTGATCAGCTTGATCATCTTCTATGATGAAATCACTGGCATGCTAAATGAGGGGAAAGCAGTTGATTCTGTCTATTTGGAGTTCAGTAAAGACTTTGGCACTGTCTCATAATCAGAGACAAACAGTTGTATAGGCTGGATCAGCAGGTGGGTTGTAAACTGGATGGAGGGCTGGAACAAGAGGGTGATGATCAGTAGAATAATGTCTAGCTGAAGGCCAGTAGGTAGACGTACCCCAGGGATGAATGCTGGCCCCCCTCCTGTTTAACAGCCTCATTAATGATCTGGATATGGGAAAGAGTGTGCCCTCAGCAAGTTTAAATACAATACATAATTGATAATGGGCAACCTGTTCTAATTAAACCTGTTTGAGCATGAAGCCAGACAAGATGACCTCCAGAGGTCCCTTCCAACCTCTATCACTCTGTGACTATCCTTATCTTTAATTTATTTCTTGCCAAATCTGTGGTGACATTTTTTTGTCACATATAAAAGGCACAGAAAATGTATGTGGTGTATAGAACTGCTTGGAGGTTAGCAATTTTTTTCCCTTCTTATCCATTAACTCCGTTCTAGAAGCATCATTGCTTTTTCACTGATTTTCTTCCTCTTCCTTTTCTTAGTTTTTAGTCCTCATGTTCAATATTCTCATGAATTTCCTCTCATTTTCCTCTCCAAACTTTCATTCTCTTTCACATCTACACTGCTGCAAAGATTTGTCTGAGCCTTATCCAACAGTCCTCTGTTTGGGGTTTTTTTCTTTCTTATGTTCAAAACTTTTTATCATATGTATCATAAGTATTTATGATACTTTACCACAGCATAATAAAAACTTTAATGTAATTGATTTTGTACAATAAACTAACAAAATAAATTAATATAAGGGACTTCAACAGATAATGGAGTAGACACTGGAGGGTTTTGGTGAGACTAAGTAAAATTAGTGAGACAGGTACAGAGACTTCCTGAAGCCAAGATTTTTGGTTTCATGCTGCATGAGGATTTAAATAAAGCAGAGAACTACTGTGTTAGAATATCAATTAGTCCAGGTGTTCATCAACTTTTTCAAGATGTGAGTCTGAATCATCTCAAATTTTGGGATGCCAGCTAAGTGAATACTCTAACCATAACTAATTATTCAGATGGGGACTGTCATGTTATGCTTTTCCTTAACTGTCACTATGTTTAGGCAGCTGAATTTAGCTTTTAAATGCTCAATGAGTACGTGTCTCTCACTAGCCTGTTTGGAGATAAGAATACTTTATTCTACATGGGACATTTGAAAATAAAAAAATTTAGGATAATGAATCACTCCAATGCTATTTAAATGAGGCACTTGAAAGTGCCTAAACCACTACACCATTGTGTAGGTATCTGTTATAATACTTGATTCTGACTAGAAAGGCTGGGAGTAAAGTTTGAGGCAAAGTGCTAAGTCAAAGTTGAAAGCCCATGAATCTGTTACCGCTTTTGAGGGTTCTATGTATTCTAAATAAATAGATCGTATATCATAATATAAAATTTTGCTCATTTTATTGCAAAGGGTGAATTTCGCTGAAAAAAATGGTATAAAGAGACAACCATTAGCAGACATATAAAATAACAGGCTGCAAAATAAAATATGTGACAAATTATGTGCCATATCTTTTCCCATACTAAGCAAATGGGGGAAAACTTACTGCTTTGGCAATATGCTCCAAGAAAGATTTTAAAATGAAAAGACTACAAAAAGGACAAGTGTATTATTGTTAGTCAAAGAACAGAGAAAATTATTTCAGATAACCACAGAACTTACTTCTCTGTATCTACTTGCTTGCTTGATTTATATCAAGAGATTTGATGTCACCAGAAAACTTCCTAGCCTGGTGCATCCCCCAGACTACTACCCATCACAGATCTTCCATGTAGGGGGTGATGAAGTGGCAGCAACTGCTCCAAGGGTGAGCAAAAAGGATTTTAGGGCCTTGGGATAGTTACTAATGGATTCTGGGGCACAAGCTACATTCTCCTCAATAGTTCCAGCTGAAGGCAGCAACTTGAGAGGAAACAAACAGCCTGAGTCTATTAATACATGGCTCCACAGCTGGTGTCACGGCCAAAATTTTTGGGTTTTTGACAATGGAATGGTCTATGCAGCACCAGGCATGCTGTCATCAGATAGCACTCACCTTTCTCAGTGAGTGGGGAAGGTCTTTGCTCAGGAACCAGCAGAGAGCATTGGTAGAGCTTTAAATTAGATGTGATGGGGGAGGGGAAAAATATCGGGCTTGTCCCTGGCAAGCTGTGGGACGATATGCAAAGATTAGAGGGATAGGGTGCTAGTGAGGGCTTTCTGCCAGTGACTGTGAAACGTGCTGGCCACACTGGAGCACCTTTGCGGTCTTACAGGGCCAAGCCATAGCCTCATCTGGTACAGAAGCCAACAAGGAAACATCAGGGAAATATCTCAAAGGAATTAAGAGGTATTCCTCTAAGAAGGTGACACGGCCAACAGCCCAGCTGAGGTGCCTTTTCATTGATGCATGTAACATGAGGAAACAGGAGGAGTTGGAACAAACAGGAGGAGTTGGAAGATACCATGCTGGTAGAAAGTTATGACCTTGTTGCCATTACTGAAACTTGTTGCGATGAATCCTGTGACTAAATTGTGACTAACAGTTGCTGTTGAGAAGGAACAGGTGAGAACAGAGAGGTGAAGGGGGTGCCACCAAGGTGATTAGAAGGTTGGAGCACCTCCCTAACAAGGAAATGTTAAGAGAATTGGGATTGTTCAGTCTGGAAATAAGAAGGCTTCAGGGTACCCTAAATGCAGCTTTCTCATGTACCTTCCTTGGTAACTAGATTGTAACCGAAGAAGTGGTCATCTTCCTAGTATTCCATGCGATTTTTTACATAAACCAGGATATAAATAAAAAGAGGGAGAAGCCTCTTCCTCTCTTTCCTTTCCGGAGGATCCGGGAGCAGGTGCTCTGGTATCAGCTCTGCTCGTGTAGAGGAGTGAAGCCCAGTAAGGCTTTGTAGACCTTGGGAAGTAGAAAGTGCCAGCGGTCACTTAGTGCAATT
>VZRE01017374.1:0-67927 GCA_013396775.1 Cephalopterus ornatus
TTGACATCAGTGATTATTGTAGTTCAAAGCCATGGAATATAAAGTGTTTTAACTGCCAAGTGCAAGTAAATTTCTTGCATAACAAGTTTGCTCTGGCAGTTTGGGGGGGGGGGAGCTTGGGGGGGGGATAATTGTAATAGCTGGCCATTTCTCTGATTACTCAGAGTAGTGCAACGCTAAAGATACTTGTGACCCTGAACTGGTTATAAACTGCTACAAAGTGTTTTTGTGGCAGATTTTTTGCATAGTTGTCTTGCACTTTTATTGTTGCAAAGAACGAACTTTCTCGTACATGGCTTCTTAGTTATCAGCATCACCAAATTAAGTATAACTAACTTTGATTACTCTGTGGCAGTGGAGTAAGGCTGATGGATCTGGCATTTGCTCTCCCAACTGAGTAAAATTCTTTTCTTCAGACAGATTTTGCTATTGGCTTGTTAGGTGGCCCAAAACCTTGTATTTCTGTTTAATATAGAATAACGATAGTTCAGAAGAGTAGTTCTCTTCTGTTCCATTGCTATCAAACTTGGAGCAGCTTCCTCAGATAGGACAAAATGTTGGGAACAAGTGTAGCTTCCTGTTATAGGATTTTTTTTTTCTTCAGTGTGAGTCGAGAAATCAGTAGCAAGTGCTATTGAAAGTAGTTGTATTTAAAGCTTTATTAGATATTTTTAGGTATTTATTTAGATATATTTTTTTATAGTGGTTTGTTACCATATAGTAAGCTTAAGATTTATTAAAAACTAATTTTAAAAGCTGAATAAATGTTTAACTAATGTGGAATTAATGCTGGATCAGATACTACTTCATTTAATTTTTAATATCATCAGTTATTTCTGCTGAGTGGCTGCTTTTTAATAGTTTGCAAATTCATTGTGGTAACTCTGCACATAAGTGTATCAACTTCTACATGCTGAATTCCTTGTGGAGCTGGTATAAGTGGTCATGAGCACTTGAAAGCAAAATCAAACTGGAAAACAATCATATGATATCAAGTTTCTGATACTTTTATGTTTTTAATGGTACTGTAAATGAGCACTGTCCCTTGGAAAACAGCCTACTATTTCTGGTTACAGTCTCTTTAATGTAACTAGATATTGTTGTGGCTAATTAAAAGATCATTTAACATGTGAGCAATGATTTACACCATGAACTTACTGTACAGTAGAATTAACTGCTAGTCAAGTAAAGTAAGATGCTTATGAAAGACAGATTGTCCAGTATGCTACAGAAGGTGGATAACTGCTATAAAACACTATGTAGTACATACCTTGCTGGTGAAGATACATTTGCTGTGGCAGGGTTTATGTCAAAAGGTGAATGTGGAGAGTTTCTGTTGCTTCAGCTATTTATTAGTGAGTACATGAAGATATTTTTAATATAATACGAAAAACTCAGTGAAAAATATTACTTTATAAAGGAATCTTGGGTAAGTATGTTTTTTTTTCTTTCTCATGCTTATAAGTTTTGTCTTCCTGCAGGAAACCGTTGCTGCCATGAGCTTAGAAAAACAATCTGTCCTCTGGAACCACTGATGCTCTAGTAGAGAGCTGATAAGAAAAGTGATGCTGCCCTTTTTCAAAAAGAGGGGAAAAACCGATGTTGAACAGTCTGGTTGTACAAACAGTTGTTTGTGTATAACAACTAGAAGATACTAAAATTTAGTGCCTGGTACAGCACTGGTACAAAAACTGTACCCCTATGTTTTCAGTTGGGGTATATTAAAATGCCTCATTTAGATAACAGTACGTGCAAATTTAGCAGTGTCTTCAACAATTAAAATGGGTTATAAAAAGTAGCAACAGATTTTGTAGTTAAGTAAATAGCAAAAGGAAATTAAGACATTCATATTGGACATCTGCCTTGTACCTGATTTAGTCAGTTACTTCTTCAGTAACTTTCAGATGCAGAACAGTAGAGAAAGAAATTGCTCTGCTGTTCTGCATTTGAAAGTTATTCAAGAAGTAACAGAGAGCACTTATTATTTGTCTTTGCTTTTTTCAGCTTTTTGAATATTTTCTGTGCCAACACATGTTTAAGTGGAATACTAATATAAAATATTATTGTTACAGAGACCACAACACAACTTAGTTTGTGGTTCTGATGATGGAAAAAACATCCTGGAGAGAAAGTCAGTTACTACCTATGCGTAGCTATAGCTTGGGTTGATTTAAAGACTCTGCAGTACAATATTTGTCTGTGTTAGAGACACAGATTCTCATAGACAGCTCTGCTGTGTCTGGAACCAAGTCTTTTTTCCACTTGATATGATCTATGCACTTCCTATGGTGAGACTTATTACTGTTACTCTGTTACCAAGAGGGAAAAAAAAGCCATAAGATTAAGTAAACTGTCTAAACGCTTCTACTTGACTTAACACTTGGAAAGCTGGGAGGACAGGATGCATCTCAATTGCTGGGGCAGGAGGGAGATCCTTAAAACCCAAATCCTCTTCAACATGCAGATATCAGCAGATTGTCAAAGATGGTGTAAATCTACCAGCAGAATCATGGTGTTTGGTTTCTTGTTTTTCAGACAAGTATCTGCATAATGAGAATTTAGCTCTGAAATCACATGTTATTTTTCAGTATGGTACTAAATCTAAATCTTGCTGCATATGTATACATATTAAGAGGTGCTCTGAAAATAGTGGTTCACAGATCTGGATATATGGAAATAAACTGTAAGAGCTTTTGGAGTCTGCATGCTGTTTGGTATGTGGTGTTTTTCTTTTGATTTTCTTGTAAAGTAAAGGTAACTAGTTGCAGCTGTCACTCTCATTTGTAGAGATTACAGTTACTGCATCTTTTTTTTTTCTGGTGAGTTTTGTATATGCCCAAAGGTAAGAGATGACTAAAGTTATTTGACTGAAGTGGAATGATAATGTCCTACAGTAGTTTTAATTGAAGTGCTGGTTTGGAAGAAGAAACTCTTCTCTTGATAAAAACTGATTTCCAAGTTATAATAATTCTGTAAACGTCTCACATAATCAGTATGTGTTTGTTTCCCTCCTGTTAAGCTAATTCTGTAATTAGCCAAAGCATCCAGACCTCAGCTCTGTACTGGTAACAGATTTAGTAGATAATAGCAGCATGAATAAATCTTTTGGTACCCAAATGATGTCACTTTTTGTTTTCCATATGGTTCTTGTTTCACAGTTCTGTGTTTTACTTGGACAGAAGGATTTTCTTAGCCTCAAGCCAATTAAATTTTTCTTAATCACCAATGTAAACAGGTAGGTCAGTTTGCTGCTATTGGAGACCAGATGGCTGGAGTGTCCTAATTTACTTGCCAGATGACTTTGAAATTGTACCTTGCTATGCCTGGAATGCAGTCTCCAGGGCAATCATGAGAAAAGCAGGAGCCTGTATACAGCTTCTGTGCTAACTGAAAGGCCAAGTGGAGAGGTTCTGATTCATCAGTCTCTTCAGTTTCATGCCTGGCTTCAAGGAAAAGTCGTGACTGATGTCACTGGTGGTATATGTGCATTGCTCATTTGGTGTAAACTAAAAGCAGGAAATGAATTTAGCTGCACATTTCCTTGGACTTATTTTTCAGTCTCTAATTACATTGGCCTATTCCCCTAGAGAGAAGCAGAAAAACCTAAAACTTCTTAAACCAGTGTTGAACTTGTTAATTGCAAGTGATATATCAATCACACTTATAACTCAAAGCAAGATGAGCAGAATGATGAAGAAATTGGGAATTTGCTTTAAATGCTTCTGAGAGCCTTTGAATGCACAGCAAAAGTTTGTGTTTAAAACAAAAGAAGTATAGCTTACTAAGACTCACTTTTTTCTGTTGTATTGAATGAGAAATTAATGAACAATTAAATTCTGAGGAGTGACCTGTAAAGCAGTTCTCTTTGATTTTTCTAAGAACATCTAAAATTACCTAAATTACCTTTTTTTTTTTTCTGTTCACAGTTGGCAGAAAATCAGTCTTTACTGGAAGCTGTTTACATATGATATTATTTGAGTGACTTGTAAAATTTAGGTGAGACCAAGAAGTTTCACAATGTACACCAAAGCTCTTAGACTTGCATCTGACAAAGTTTGATGCTGGGCTGCTATGCCAGGGTGTATGCAAGTCTGTTTTGTCATGTTTGCCACATGGATTATAGTAGCTAAGGGTCAGGGCATGATAAAAACAGCTCCAACAGCTGTATTTCTTAAAGAACTGAGAAATAGATCAAAATGCCAACAACTGGATCTACTTGACAGTGTAAATAAAAACAGAATGTGGATTGCAATCAAAATACTGTGAATGACAAGAACAAAGGGTAAACAGCCAAGTCCTGTTTGGTTTTGTTTGGGGTTTTTTTGGTTTTTTTGCTGCCAGGACTCCTTCCCAAGAGCTTTCCATGTAACTGGGCTCCAAAGACCAGTTTCACAAAAGGAAAACCAAACAATTTTGAAGGAGTTACTGAGCCCTTGCGACTTCTGAACTCGGTGAACCAAACTTTCTCTGGAATCACTGTGGGATAAAGGATAAGATTTCTAGGCCTTCAAGGGACAAGCCTTGTGTGGAGGTGTGAACTCTGAAAGGCATAGGATTCACAACTGGATACTATTAATTTTAGTCATCACTTTCCTTATGTTGTAGTGTGCAAATATTTAACCTGAATTCAAAGTGCTTTTGTGAAGACTTAATTCTGTCTGCCCATGCTGTGTTTTTTAGTCTGGACTGAAATGTATATTGTCTCTGACAGCAAGGGGTAAGCATAAATTTAGTGGAACTCTGGCTTGCTTCTAGCTCTACTTGTTCACAGTCATGAGATCTAGGCCAGTTTTACTTTCTTAAAATTCAGGATGTAGGGGCAGCACTGGCAACTCCATTCTGAGATGGATTCTAGAAATGGCTATGCAATGTAGAGGCTGTTATTGCTGTAGAGTTAAAGCAAGTGATGAAGTTTATTTTTTCAGGACAGACATTTAAAGAAATTGGGAAGGAAGTTGCAGGGAACTTGATGGAACTGCACTTGTGTATAACACATTTTTGATGTGAGATTTAATGCTCCTATTGCTGTCATGATCCTTCCTGGAAGCTTGCAATACATTGGAAGAATGCATAAGCCATCAACTGGATTTTTATGTGAGATGTTTTATGGTCAAGTTCCTTTTGCAGCATACAGACTAGATCACTGTGTGGCACTTGAATTTGTCAAGCAAAACTCATACTGGAGCTTATTTCTTGGGGGAAATGTGGGGCTCTGCTAGTAGAATAGCCAGGGCTGTTATGTGTTCACTGGATGATGATGAGGGGGGAATATTTTTAGGCTCCTTGCTAAAATGACAGATGTTTTAAATTAGCTTCTGGAACACTGCAAGAACTAATTCTTCTAAGGTCATCTTCCCTTTTAACAGGGGAAATCATGTAACCTGCAAGGAAAATTTCATTTCCAGCATTTGGCAAATTGTCAAACTGGTATTGTCAATATAGGCATTCAGAAGCATCTTGGTTTAAAAAAATGTAATGACCCTCAAACAATAAATTTTGGACTCTCATCTTAAATACCTGTGTTTTATTTGATATGATACATGCGGTTTGTACTTTATAACTTGTAGAAGTTAAAAGAGCTGGATATTACTGGGTGCTTGTGATGTTTTTTTTTAAACAAGCTCTTATAGAATTACAGAAGCTGAAGCTATTTCCCCTTCTCACTGAACAGCTGTTTGCTTATATGCAGGAGGCTAAAAAAAGTGGGAAAGGGACCTTTTGGGGTGCTCTTGTCTTTCCTGCAGTAGAAGCAAACATGATGAAGCTGAAACACTGGCTATAAAGAAAAAAACTCAGCCTGATGAAAGAGTTTTCCTCTTTCTTTTCGATGGAGAAAATACTCCCTATCAGGAAGCTTACAGCATACTGATCTACTAATCAGTGGTACATAGGAGTACATGAGACCTACAAGCAAAGTTGAAAGCCAACAACAGAAGGAAACCTCAATCTCTTCCTGCTGTTTATGGCTACATTTCTATAAGGCTTTTTAGTGGCCATATATGGCCTCTGACTTGTGTGTCCCATTTCCTTTAAATTTCTCGACTTGCCTGTCTCTTGTTCCCTGTTTTTTTGAGCAGGGAGCAAGTGGGAAAACAGCTCACTCTTTTTTCAACTGATTTGTTTCTAATCTCTGTGAGAGTATGGAAATTAATATGGAGGGGTAGAAGTTGTAACTATGACATTGCCTCAGTAAGGTTTGCTTGAGAGCTTCCCTTACTCTGTAAGGCACAGTGTCGAAGTTATCCCTTTACTGTGTTAGCCAGGGCAGTTTCTTTGGAACCATGAGTCATTACCACTTCAGCATTATATAAAAGCAGAAGCTTCTATATCATGGGGACTGTTGCTTCCCAGTTAGTTAAGGAAAGATTATTTTAGGAGATAATAATATCTGAAACCCAAGTAGAAATCCTGTTGTTCCTTGTACATGTGTACTGTTGGATAGAAATAAAATATGTTTCTCAGATGATAGTTTTGTATTAGTGTGAAGCTTGACAAGCCTTCCATCTGAAATAAGGAATGCGTACATACTGCATCTTCAAGTAGAGAAGACCCTTCATCTGCTTGGTACTATAGTGTGGAGAAGGTAGAGTTGAGTGAATCTCTACCTTGTGTTACACTGTACTGTGTCCATAAATTCCTTAGGCCATCTAAAATCTGAAGAAATAGGATCTTACAAAAACTAACACCACAACAACAAAAAAACCCCTAACCACAAAGCTAGAAAGGAAAACCCACTAAACTCTTCTGAGGTTATAAATTTATAGTCATGACTGTGGCTTCATGTTTTGAAGTGGAGTACATTTGTTCTTTATGTGCCATCTCTATATCTTGGCCACAAACGCAAAGAACAACTTCTAGAAAGGTTAAGCAAGAGCTGTGTAAGTAGGAAATGCTTTCCTTGGAGGACAAGGTTTTATATCTAAACGGATTCAGGGACTGCATGCTGAATTTGTGCACAACATAAGGTTGAAAGTCCTTTTTACTAGGAAGGTAGTAAACCTTTTTAATTGAGGCATCATGGAAACTGCTGCAAATCTTGTCCTGTCTCTGTGCTATGCAGTGCTTAGAATATGGATGGGTTTGGAAGAGAAATGTTTTTGGAATTTAGGGCAGTTGTGAGAAATACAAATGTTTTTCATGAGTGCAATGGAAATAATTAAAACAAAACAGGCATACTCTCTGGTGGGTCATGTAATGCTGTCTTAGGAAGTAGGGCATTTGGAATCATGCTTCTGAGGCATTGCCATGAAGTTTGGGAGTCAAAGCAGCACTGCAGTGCTATGCATGAGGAGGGAGCAGGATTGTTGGTGAGCCTACAATGAACACAAGAGACAGAAACCTACCATAAAATTCAAGGCCTTTAACTCCCTTTTTGCTCTTGCTTCTTTACTTCTAACTATGTGACTAATTGTGAGTGTAGTACTAATATCTATTAAAAAAAAAATTAGCTAGGCTAAATCTGTGAAGCAAATAGAATAGTAGGACCAATGTACTTTGTAAAGTTCCTCTGAAAAGAACCAGACCGAGGAGACACAGTTTTTGGCAAGCAGCAAAAATTTGCAAGGAAATGGGGCTTCTGAAAGGCTGTGCAGAATTAGAATTGGCAAGCGCTGTGCGTACTGACACACTACATCTTCTGTCAAAAACCAGCAAATCTTTAAACACCAGCTGATCAGGGATTTTCAGGGCTATCTTGTCAGCTTGAACAGGTCTGGCAGCTCTTAACACAAAGTAGTCTCTGGGTTAAAGACCTTCTGCTTTGTAATGCCTTTGTGAATAGCTTATTCAGCTGGAAAATACAGCGAACAAAGGAGCTGGAAATATTTTGTCAAGTTGGTGATCTCACAGTTCAGAGAGTCAGCTACCAATTATAAAGACTTCTATTGTATAACACAAGAGCTAGTGTATAGAAAACTCCAGATCTTACTCTATCTCTTTATTAACTTCTGCATAATTATTTTTGCCTAAAGGACGGTGTGGATGTGGGGTGTATTCTCAGTAATTAACTACATTTTTCTAATAGGCTAAATTGAGTAGCAAAATGAGGGTAATTTTTTTTAACTTTGAGCTTGATTTCTGATTTGTGGGGACTAGGAGGGAGGGAAGCCTTTCAGAGTTCAGTGATTAAGTTTTTGCAACTAAATGCAGAAAAAAAATAGTATTGTTTTTATGGAGAGTGGGAAGAGGGAGAAGTGTGTTTGTCTGTTCCCATTTACTTTAGTAGAGATGTTGGTAGGAAACAATTTATGATTTCTAAAGCATTAGGCTAAGCAGATGGTCTTAAAAGCAGACACAGCAACAAGAACCCAGTGAAAGGAATTATCATTAGTGCAAAGCATTTTTTTTTGTTGCTATTTTGCTATTGGCTTTCGTCTGGCCTTTACATTGAAATTTTGATTCTGAAGTATGACTTCTTTCTCCTGCAGGTTGGAAAGGAGACTGTGCAGACAACAGAAGACCAGATCTTGAAAAGGGATATGCCACCAGCGTTTATCAAGTAAACTCATTTTATTGTGAATCTTGTATTGTAGGTAGAGGAAACCTGTTCCAGTGCTAGATTACTGTTACTCATTTCTGCTGTACAGATTAGAAAATATTCTTATGTTTGAAAAGTTCTTAGGTGTGTCTGAAGCTGACCTTTGTCAGGAATGACCTTTTGGGCAGCAGTGACTTGTCCTGTTACATTCTGTACATATGGGTACATATATAGGGTATTTCTTACTTCAAAAATAATAATAAAATAAATCAGATTAACAGTGGTACTTACCTGCATGCTTCTGTAGGTTTACCTAACAAGAAAGCATTGAGGCAATTAAAGGAAATAATGTGGAGAAGAGAGACGATGTCTAAAGAGAAAATATATGGTAGGCAGTAAAAAAAGATTTAGTTAGGTGCGTTGTAGGTTGACAAAATGAATAATTAAAATAATACTTAGGTCCAGGTAGTACTAGCATATGAGTTCAAGAATGAAATAGCTGAATTATTAGTGTAGTAGTCTGTCACTTGATACCACCAATGAGATGCTACTGCCTGAGAAACTTTCTAGGGAAATCTGGCAACAGGAGGTCTATAGGTCTGACATACTTTCGGAGCAAAAGGCTAGAAATTCTGTATTAGACAAGAGAATGAGTAGATCCTAGATATATATGGTGTGCTTTGGGTGACTTGACAATGTTTCTGTGGAGGGAAATTCTGCCTTATAAATCTGTTGGTATTAGAAATATCACAAACAGAGCAAAGGGTAATCCAGTATACAGTGATTTCTAAACTTTTTGGCAGAGTCTATAGGCTTTTAAGAAAATGAATTAGTCACAGGGTAACATGAAAAATTCTTGTATGGAAAAGACAAAATGGAAGGTGGAAGGAAAAATTAGACTTTTAACCCTGCAACTGGCAGGAGGAAATCAGTATGGCTGCAGAGCTCTCTGCTGGGGTTGTGCTTTTCACCACGTCAATAAAAGCTCTGGACTGAGCTGTGAGGCAAAAGTACTTGCCAATGACCTCAAGTCTTACATGGGAGAAATTACAGCGTGACCTTATTAATTTAGGTGACTTGATATTAAGTGTGGATTAAATTGTTTTGAAAGATCTAAAATTATGCGTGCATGGGAGAGCAGCAGTTCTAGGGTCGGATAGGATGATTGACTGAACTGACCCTTACAAATTGTGAGCAAGGTCTTGGAGCTGTGATAAATTGGAGAGAGCATCTATTATATGCTCAGAGTGGTCAAAAAGTAAATAAAATATTAGGCTTGTCATCAAAGAATGATATCACTCTATATTTTTCTCCCACACCTTGAATACTGCATGTATTGGTACTCCCACAATCTTGGACTGTAGCAGTGCTGGAAAAAGCTTATAGAAGGGCATTAAGGACAAAAGCATGGAATTATTTCTGTATAAGGCAAAGCTAAGTAGTAGGCTGGAACTCTCCAGCCTGGGAAAAGTGACAGAGGGAATTGAGGCCCTGACAAAGGTCTAAGGAAATGCGAGTTGCATGGAGAAGATGGAAACCTGTACTTTTCTTGTGCAAGAACTTGATGGGGGAATTGCTTTAAACTAGTAATTTATAAATTTATATCTGTACAGCTAATTGTGAACTGTTAAAATTCTTTATATGGGTTTGGAGGTTAATAGCTAAGTACTTAGAGGAATCCACTGTGGGTTATCAAATAGACAAACTGCAGGAAGTCCCAAGAAAACTGAAAATAGTTGGAGGATGAGAGAATGCCCAGAGGAAGTACAATAAATGCTTATCCTGTTCCTAACCTTAGGCATTTACTCGCTGCTACTCTTGGAGGCAGACTACTGAGCTAAATGGGCCTTTGATGCAATCCACTGTAGCATTTGTCATGCTGTGTTCCTGGTGTGTGTTCTTGTTTGGGTTTAGAGGGGCTTGATTTTTTTCGAGGGGAGTGTTTACTTGCTTCTTGATGAATTATAAACACGTAATTTTGATCGTGCTCCTGTTCTAGATGTGTAGAGTTTTTGGTTGATTTCCAGCTTGTTTTTCACCTAGACAAGTAAGGGATTAAGGAAAAGAGATTTTCTTAATTTCAGTGTTTGATCAACACTTAGAAGATTGTGAAGACTTCAATAATTAAATTACTATAGAAATGCCACACAAGCACTGCTGAATAGTACTACTTTATGCTAGGTGCAAGAATTCTTTCTGCAACAATTCATGAATGTTTGAATTGTGATATAATGAAAAATGGGAAACAAAGCTATGTGTCATAGTAATGAAACATACTTCACCTAGTACTTACTATCCTAGATGCAATCACATGGGTTAGGAATGTTCAGTGTCTTCTATGAATGATAACCTATTTAATTTGTTTGGTGTTTTTTTTTAAATCTGGAATTTATATTACAATGAACTAGTACATGTTAACAGTTTCTTGTTAACCCTGTGGAGTGTATTGTCACTGATATCTTGGTTGTGGAGACAAATGATAGGAACAGGTGTGCTGCCAAGGGAGTCTTACCTTTTTGTGCATCAAAGGACAGAATTTGGATGAAGGAAGTGAAACAGAGGAGGGTCTTCTTTTGGTTTTGTTTTCCTGAGAAGGAGATTTTTTTTTTTCTGAAGCATTGCTTCAGGAATTGGCATTCCTCTTCAAGGGCGTGCTCCAGCAGAATTTATACACAGTACACATGTGCTAGCATTGCATTCCATGTCCATGTTTCCTCCATTCAGTCTTGAGGGAACCAGTCATAGAGAATGAAGGAGATCTCTTTATACTTTTGAAAGACTTGGGACTGGCACTGAGGATTCATAGTGAATATCTATGATGCTAATCTGTAAAGTTTTTCAGTAGGAGTGTGATGGTGCAGCAAAATAACTTGCTGGCTGGTGAGAAGCAATTATGCATCCATTTGCTTGCTACTAACATAAACCACATGGAAACCGTTGACTTAGAGTTAAAAAATGCTGTCTTCTTTATCTTAATTGTCTTAGTCACCAGGGAGTATGAATAATGATTATAATTTACATCAGATGTTTTGCAATGTGTTCATATTACTTGTTAAACTTCTCTTGCAAAGAAGTAAAGAACTGCAATCTCTAGGCAAAGAATAGGGTAACACCTATTTGTTTACACTGAGATAAAAAATTTGTGTTTCACTTGCATGCACAAACTCATTTAACAGATCAAGAAGCAATGCTATTCTATACTAACATTATTTTGATAGCCAAATTGGAGCTACATTGCTGGTAACTGTATTAAGAAATTAATATTAATGTAAAGTATTTGGTTTATATTTCTAGAACTGCAAGTAATCTAAATTGTAGAGAGTAAACTTGAAAATTACCTCTGGGAAAAGCAGAGATCAGTCCTAAAATCTAAAACCTAAAGCGGTAGTTTAGCATAAGCTGCACTTACTTTCCTCACATTTTGTAAGGAATACACTTTACAGGGATGAAGCTGATTGACTACCAAAAGTAGTGTGGTTAGAAATATCGTGACCAGTGTCTTCCCCACAAAGAATTTGGCTGGTGTTAACATAACTTTATTGTAATCATGTCTCAAAAATAAATCTACTTTTTGTATAAAGCTTTGGGTATTTTTTTAACATTGCAGCATAATACGGAGATTAGAAATTTCACCATAGCAATGAACTACTATTCCAAACTTCTGAATGAGTTCGAATCTTGTGATAGAACAAGCAGTTCATTGCAGTGAATATTTTTAGTAGTTTTTGGTTAGTTGTGTTGTTGCTTTGTTTGTTTGGGGTTTTTCTTAATGAAAGTAGTTGAATACCTTTTTTTCCACAAATTCTAATCTTTTGCTTCCTAGTATGCATACTTTGCAAGGTGAGAAGTGTGTCTAATTTTTTTGAACACCACTCTGCTTTTTTTGTACATAGTTCACACTCCTGGAGTATTTAAAGTGCTTTGGGAAGTTTACACAAAATAGGCATTATATTAGTAAAATGAAAGTTTACCTTTAAGAGGTTCAACCCTAAAAGCTGTAAAAGAAAACTTTGAATCTTGAGAAATTTTCATTAATTATGGTGACTTCTGGTATAATACACATTTATCTTAGTTCTTTTCTTTACAAACAAAAAAGCCAGCCTGGAGATAATTATTAGTATTAAACACATGACCATGAAATTAAACTGTAGGAAATTAAGTATTTCTGAGCCTATAGCTCTGAGCTGGCTGAGTAATAATAACAGCAAATCCCTTTCTTGGATGAGTTGAAAAGAATAAATGTGAGAAGCAAGCGTGGAAATCTAATTTAGTGAAGTCAGTTGACTTTGATAATACAACCAAGTGCATCGCATAGTAATGAGCAGACCATTCCCACTTTCTGCCTTGAAGTCCTTCTGCATTTCTTACTCAGTTATGAGTTCCTGCTATCTGATACACCAAGCAGATGTCTCACAAAAAGAGCAGGTTATGGTAATGCAGCTGGCCCAATTTGATCTACTCTAGGGAGCCATTAGCTGAAAACTTTACTTTCTGGAAAAACGTGTGTTTTCCTGTAATAAGTGTCTTATTTCTACTGGTTAAATTTACATGTAACCATTAGGTTCTAGTATTTGTGTTAGCAAAGAACATAGAGATAAAAATGAGATAACTGTTAACTTTCCAAAAGTACTTAACTGGAAGTACGATAAGAGTGCATCCAAGTGGTCAGTAGAAAATAGGCTACGTGACATGCAGGAAAACGTGGTGGTAAGAGGTATTATTGCTATAGTAAAAGGGTTCAATGTTTGTTAGAACCTTATGTAACTTGAATGAGCAAATGGTGCTCAGATGCACAGCCCCAATGTACTACACTACACCCAAAGGAAATTGGAGAGAATGGAGGAAAGTCACAGCCAGTGCAGTCAATAGCTACAGTCATGAGTACCATACTAACATGAAAGTGAAGTCTGAATTTCGTATTTCCCTAGGGTGTCATGGACTACTTACAATAAGAGAACAAAACCAAAACCTTTTTAGTCTTCCAATTTTTGATATTTTAAAGTTGTTTTGTTAAATGGCTTGATGGAATCAAATTTCAGAGCTCATTTTCTTATTGTAGTACCTTCTGTGTTACTGTAGTTACATACACAATATCTTGCCAAATTTATTTCTTGTTTTGAAGTCTGGAATTGCAAGCTGCATTTGAAGATCATACCTTACCACTAAATTTTGTGGTTATTTAAATTTTTTTTTCTGTTTTGAATGTTAACATTCTAAAGAGCTGGACTACAGCTTCAATGCACAGGGGACAGTGTCTTGGTTTTCTTAATACGATGTTATTTTTTCTTAATGTGTAGTTATCATTTAATATTTATTAACAGCAATTGCTACTTGAATGACAATACATGTACAAGGCTGATAAAAGTTAGCAATTACATCGATTGTAAAGTCCCCAAAAAATAAGTGTTTTATTCCCTGCCCTTGTCCTGAAGAATGTAAGGTATTTTGCTAGGTTGAGAACTCTCCTTAATGCCACTGTAGTGACTGCTATACAAGGGATGCTTCAAACATTCCCTACGTGGAAAAGATGGCATGACTTCTAAAAAACTGTGTGGTGTGGTTGCTGGTTACTTTCTTGTTAAAGTAAATAAAATAAATACTCTTGCTTTTTAAACTATAAAGGTATAGAATGATCAGTTTGCTTGCAGTGCTTCAAGTAGTAAAGTTAAAGGTAAATCCAACATTTTCTCAAGTCTGTCATATAGACAGAAACTAATCAGCAGGTTTTGTCTGATGACTTCCACAGGGTGGAGAATGCCTGCACTAAACTTGTTCGGGCAGCCCAGATGCTGCAAGCAGATCCTTATTCAGTACCAGCTCGTGACTATCTAATTGATGGATCAAGAGGCATCCTTTCTGGAACGTCAGACTTGCTTCTGACATTCGATGAAGCAGAGGTAGGAATCCCAACATGACTGCCATAGGTATCTGCACAACAGTATTATTAATTAAAATATCCCCCTATCTGAATTAGCTAACTTAACTATTGAGTAGATTAATGTGGTATCAATAATTTTAGCTTGATTGGAAGCATATTTTTTTACTCCTTTCTTTAGAAGGAGCTTAGACTTGTTGTTCTGTTTTGTTCAGAGCATTTTTACATGACATAATGTTTAAATGTTGCCTGTGATTATTGCTTAAAAAGGTCTGATCCCATCAGCTGTCTTCCTAACACTTCTCTGTATTCCCTTCCCCATACCTATTACTGAATCTTATATTATCTGTATCTCTTCACTAAAAAGCCCTAGGCCGTTTCCTAAGCTGTTTGTCTGACTCAGTAGCTGTGGCAATTTAGTTGGCCTTGGAGAGCAGAAGATAATACAAATTTGGACTGTCTGGCTGGGCAGGCAGAAGGTGTATTCTGATAAATCTTACAGTCGCTATGTTTTGTCTGCTGCACAAGCCAAGGAGTGGCTCAGAATTGCAGTTTGTCCATTGTCATATGGACAAAAAAGCCATAGTTGCAATGAAGCTTAAAAAGGAGTCTTATGTTTGAAAATGGTTTTTTGTTATAAATCTTAGTTTGGGCACTCTTTCTGGGTATGTAGAGTCTTGCTCATTTCTAATTAAGAAATAGCATGCTACAATGAAGAAATGAAGCTCATGCTGTTAGAAATGCTGATGTTAATCCTAATTTTGCATCAATCTGTTAATCTATGGAATTTTGTTATTCTTCCCTCTGTTCTGAGTATTCTAACATGCCATCCTTGTCTCATTTAATCAGCTCGTGTTACTGTTAGCATGCTTCTCTGATATGAGGAGAATGCTATGGGATTTCTCTGTGGCAGTTGTGATTCTTAATATTTTAAGTGGTTTTTCAATAGAAGTTTTACGGGACAGAATTTCAAGGAAGTTAATATCTTTTAATCTCCCTGATTCCAGTGTTTAGGAAATGAGTTGAGCTCTCTGAAGTTAATGCTTCATTGTACTAGTCTGACAACTGCATGGTTAGCAAAAAAAGACATTAGTCTGGAACGACTGACTTGTCACAAATACAGAAGTTGGCATGTCTCTGTCCTACGATCTTTCAATATGAACTCATGTTGGGAGAAACTGAAATGAGTTTCAGGGGAAACTTTGATCTATTCTAGGGACTGAACATTGCATGTGGTTGATACGAATCAAATGTTAATTAACTCATTCTTCAATAAGAATTGTATGCAGTGTTGTCAGAAGTAATGTGGTTCAAGTTAGAGGACTAACTGATAGAGAACTCTGTTTCGGAATCAAGTAGGAACTGAAAAAGTTAAGCTGAGGTAGAGGTCCAGAGGTAAATAAAATACAGTCTTCATAGATTTTTCTGGAAAGCTTAAGATTTTGGATCTATCCTTCCTGCTGGAATGCTGGATAATGTTTTATCCATATGTAAAACTGTGTGGTGAATATTTCCTCTGAAAGCTTGAAGTCTGCTTTCTATGTAGTTTTGCTTTGTGATTTAAGTTAAATATTTTTATTGATGAAATTGCAATGAAAAACTTGAAGCATGCCAGTATACCTAAATGCAGTTCCTTATAACCTATTTTCTCAATGCTATTCTTAATTTGTCGTACAAAGTGAAAACACTGGAAGCAGAATTTTGCATTTCCGAGTAGTGGAAAGCTGATTAAGTGTTGTCTTGTCATTACAGCACTCAAGTAATGATATTTTGGGTAACTTATTCAGTATCCCAGACCTTTGTGATTCCACATTCATCACGTTAGCAAATGCTATGCCTGTTCTGTGTAATAACAGGCTTACATTTCTAATTGAAGTGTGACTTAGCTTCACGTAAAAAATAATAGAATGTTCCTCTTTTAGGTCCGTAAAATCATCCGTGTCTGCAAAGGAATACTGGAATATCTGACTGTGGCAGAAGTGGTAGAGACAATGGAGGATTTGGTGACATACACGAAGAATCTGGGGCCAGGTTTGATTTGCTACAGCCTTTCACAAATATACTAAATATACTAAATATGGTCCTTTCCACTACTTTGTTTTCCCCACAGTATCTTCTTCACACAAATTTCGACCATTTGGACAATGATAAAGCAGTTGCTTTGAAAATATCTGTTGGAAAGAGTTTTAAACTAGAGGGTGAATGATGTCTATTTACTGATTCACATCCTCCTTTAAGAATGCAGAAGAATAAAGATGTTGATAAATTATATGTGGTACATGGATGATACGTACTGTATTTTTTCTACACTAGGAGGGAAGTAAGCGTGTATTAGTAAGAGTAAAACAAAAAAGAAAGGAAAAAGCTCTGTAAATAAGCACTCAGATACAAAATCCATTAAACTGATAAAATGTCTGTACCAGCTGAGATAGTAAGGCCTTATGTTAGGAATTTCGTGGAGTAGTATAAAAGTACATGTCATATATTAGCATCTTAATGAGCTTGCAGAAATAGCTGTCTTGTAGTATAATACAAAAGCCCAGCTGTTACAGAAATTCTTTGTTACTTGATGCTCCTTTACTACTTGTTACTTCAGTGTCACTGGTGTAAGTGATTGGTAAGTAGCTTCTGGCATGCTATAGAAGCTCTGTTTTTGCCTGAGCTAAATGCTGCTCAACACTTGCAGCCCATGCCCACAAAACTTATGCCTGTAGTCATTGTTCCCTTTAGGTATTTTAATGAGCACCTGAACTTAACCACCATTAGTGTGAGTACTATATAAATAACAGGAATGTGTGCAGGTACAGTTAAAATTAAAAAAGTGCTTATAGGTTTTATACTGGAAGTAGAGAGAACATGATTACCTCTTTAGGCTTTTGTCATTTGAACGGAAAAGTGGTTCTGCACAGCTCACCTCTCTGGGCTGTCAGTGTGAGTATTCTACTACTTTTCAGTGATGTCATGAAAGCAGTGTTATATTAAGATGCTAACCAACAGAAAGGTAATTGAGCCAAAGAATGTACGGCTTCCTTCCAGTTTTGTCCCCTGTAGGAGAGAGTTGGACCACAACTGCACCAATTCAAATAATCTTAAATTTTTATGAAGCTTTGTCTGAAGTTTCCACATGTGCTGTGTAGTAAACCTCACAAGTCTTAGATGTTCTAAATAAATTTAAATAGCTGCTCTAAAATAAATTTAATTATTTTCAAACTTCTAGGGCACTGAAATATTTCTGGCAGATCTGAAGTATAAATAAATAGTGTTTGACCTCCGGTAGAACTTCAAGGCAAACAAACAACCATGATGTTTCCTTTCTCCATCACTAAGGCATGGATCATGTCTTAACGGAATAGGAGAAAAAACCCCACCCCATAAATTAGCTTTCAGAATTCATGAAGTGACTTCATGTCCTAAAACAGTAATTTCAAGTATTTTCCAATTTTATTGGTGGGATTTTAAATCAAGAATTTAGTGGAATCCATTCTGCTTTACATAGAGGCTAGGTTTTGAATCAGTGACTTCTCTGAAGTGTCTTGGATGTGCTTTAAGTAACAGCTGCTAATATAAAAATTGTTTTAAACTTCAGTAGTTTTCACGTGCCTTGTTCATGTTTTGAAAACTCAACTGTTGCAATGTTCAATTGCTTAATCTTTAGGAATGACAAAGATGGCCAAAATGATTGATGAGAGACAGCAGGAATTAACTCATCAGGAACATAGGGTTATGCTGGTAAACTCCATGAATACCGTGAAGGAACTATTGCCAGTACTTATTTCAGGTATTTTTTGCTTTGTTTTCTAATACCACTCTGAATTACTGTTTTGAACTGGAGTTCCAATGTCTTATATTTATTAAAAATAACCTTGACATTGCTTCTGCAATCATTGCAAATAACTGTGCTTCTTGTGTTAAAACTACCATCTCTTTGAGATAAAATTGTCCATGCAAAAGAAAATGTACTATATAAATACTGTCGGTCACCTTGACCATTGATTGGATCTTGCATGTACCTTTTTCTAATCTCTGGTATTTTCACAGCTATGAAGATTTTTGTAACCACAAAAAATTCTAAAAGCCAGGGAATAGAAGAGGCCTTGAAAAATCGCAATTTCACAGTAGAGAAAATGAGTGCTGAGATAAATGAAATTATCCGGGTATTGCAACTCACTTCCTGGGATGAAGATGCCTGGGCAAGCAAGGTACGTTTCATACCTATATTTGTATATATGTCTAATTTTTATCTGTGTTTTACCCTTATAAACTCATGCTTTTGATATTGTTGAAATACATTATTTGTGCATCAGTTTTGTTACACCATGTAATCACATCATATAACCTCTTCAAGGTCGAAGAATATCTTCAGAGATTAATGTATTCATGTATCTTTCAAAATTAGCTTTCTCTCAATAAGCAAAGTTAAAGTAGTGTGGCATTTGAAGGTGGCTCAATAGTTTACAGCAGAAGACAGATTTGTTCAGCTTAGTTTTGGCATCATTAGGAAATCTGGAATATAGTGTATTCCTCTCAGACAGGGATTTTTTCCTACATATAGCAACTTTGTAGCTAGGTATTCATAAGTGAGATTAGTTGAGATTCTTCTTCTAGATGCTACTAGAAAGTTTAGGCAGCTGTCATATTTTTTGTGCTAAAGTCCTGGAGTTGAGAAATTTTAGTCACTTTTGGGAATTTACTCCTTGAACACCTTCCCCTTTTCCCCTTGCCCTAGTTTTATTCTGGACAAGAGACTAAATTTTGAGTGTTTGCCTTGTCTCAAATATGTTAGACTGAACAGCCTTTCTGGATCAGTATGATGTGTGTGAAGCTGGCATATGACAGGATTGGTTCTTTACAAATCAGTGTTAAGCTGTGTAAATGCTACAGCCACTTACCTGGAGTTAAATGGTGCTCTTAGGTGATACTGAAGATACTGAAATGTCTAGAAGACTGTAAAGCAGGTCTGACAGACAAAATCGTAGAAGTGTTATGGGCTTACAAATAAATGTAGCTGTGTAACTGAAATTCCTGCCAATTTTTTTTATTTTAATACTTGAAAGTAAATTGCTGAAGGGATTTTTTTTAAGGGTTAGTGCTATGAGCAAAGAGTAATTGTAAATATCATTAAAGAATATGTTGAGACCTGAAGCCAGACTGGTTAGCAAACGAAATCTTGCAGGAAATCTAACATTGATGTAACCTCGACATAAAATCACTTTGGCCTGTATCGTTTGGCACTTGACCTTTAGTTTGCCTCTTGAGTTATTTTGTCACTATCACTTCCTTATTATGACTACTGTCTGCATCTTTGTTTTTGTTGTCCTGTTTCTTACCCTTTTCTCACCTTTAGAAGGTAAGCTTTCTCCCACACCCTCCACCTTTACCTTGTACTAAAACCAAGGAAAGCATGTATGTGGGATTTTGTGCTGTGTGCTGTGCAACTTCTTGTGTGCCAGCTGTGACACCGTACTTATGTATGTACACACAAAGTTTTAAAAAGATCTTAACAGCTGTGTCTAGCTGTCTGTGGAATTGGCTGTCACTAAGAGAATGGTAATTGCAAGCTGAACTGCATTAAGGCTGTCTTTCAGAGTCTGATTAGAGTTAGGCCAAGATTTTATAGCACGTTCTTGCTGAATGCTTTTGTGTAAATTTATGTTACTCATCTTTGTAGTGGCAAATAAAGGATTCAGTCATGCAGGAACAAGCTTTCTGCATGGCCAGAAAGCTTTATTAAACCAGGAATTTTGTCGATTCCATAGTGTTTTACCAGCAACCTTCCTTCAGTTCAGATGGTTCATGTTCTTCAGGTCTAGGCCTAAAACTGCAGTTTTGTATCTGCACTTTTTCAATTCAGTTTTATTTTTTAATTTGAGCTTTGCTGTATTTTATGAAATGCAAATACAGTTTTATTTTACACAACAAATTTAGAAATTTTTGTGGTAAAGAAAAATGTCTGTTGCAAAAAGTTGGCAGTTTAGCCTTTGGAAATTCTTACTCTTCTTCCTAGTGAGGAAGATCAAGAAAGGATTTAATTAAGAAAACATTTGATATAATAGCAGTATTTCCTAATGGAAAATATTGGTCATTATGCTTAATGTGTAAATATCTTGTGGGGACTAGTATAATAAAAGTATCATTACGTTCTGAATTGAGAACTTCCTAATTGTATTTTGTTTTTGAATTAAGGTGCACTGATTTGGAACTGTAACACTGGGCATTAACCAAAGAGTTAGGACGAAGCATTTGACCTGAAAGATGCAGGGGGATGAAGCAGCAGAAATTAGCTTGCTACTGGCCACCTGTTACAGACCTTATCCTGTATTTGCATATGTATCTAACAGTTGACTTACTCATTATTTTCCTGGAAGGGAGATGTAGGAGCTATTTATCTGTAATTGAGGTTACTGTTGTGTGCATTTTGCGGCTGGTGGTCAAGGGAAAGATGCTTTCCCCATGTTTTTCTGGAGCAAAGTAAGGTGTTTGCAGATGCACAGCCTTGAATTTTTAGCTGTGTAGTAAAGCTATTGTTGATGTTGGAGTTCATTTTATGCTTAGTATTCTATCTTGAATTGTTTATACATTGAAGTATTACAATCTATCTAGGGACAGTGGAGAATGAACAAGGTATGGAGCCAGAGCTGTAGGGGTTTTTGTAAACTATTTTGTTGGTCTTCTAGACTCCAGAATGCACGTTACTGTCACTGGATTGCAATAATCTCTACTTGCACCAATAGTGCGTTTTTAAAAATAGTATGCTGCTTTAGAATTGAAATACCATTCTCTAACAAAATCTTGGGGAAAAAAATAAATCTGTATTTCTTTCTTTCATTTAAAGCTTTGCACCTTTTTTTCATTGAATTTTTCATTTTACAGAGGAATTGACTTTTCTCTTGTATATTCTTAGTGTTTATTTTTAAATTAATTTTGAAGTAATACTCAATACAAACATTTATTTCCAGAGAAATGGAAGGAGTTAAAAGTTGTAAGAAGCTGAGAAGTATTGGTATCTTGCAGGATTGAACCCTGAATGGTGACTAAGCTATTTGTCCTGCCAGGACAGGAGGCTGGCTTTGCCTATTTCCTTCAACATTGCCTTCTTTGGTAATGAAATGCAGATATCCCTAGACTAGACCACTTTATTGAGTCAGAGGTTGTGCTTTACATTCAGTCGGATTTATTTTGCTCTTTTCAAAGCAGAGCCAATATCACCTGCTCCATGAATAAGCTCAGCATTCTTGGTAGTGGCAGAAGTGATGCATAAAAGTATCTTGAATAAGGGCTTATTTGCTTTAGGAACTACTTTCAAAAAAAGCCAACTTGCTCTTTTCCCTTCAGACAATGTTGCCCTAGTTGTTTAAATTGATTAACTTAAGTTTTTTATCTCTTCTGAAAAAGTAATAGTGCTGCTTTTGTTAATGAAATTCCTTTTGCCAACAGAAGAACTGCAGAGAGATGAGAGAATTAATCAATTTTTTGCCAATAAAACAACTTTTTTGCAGGCTATCTATAGAATTCTTTTTTCCTTTTTTGCAACTGATATTCTGCTGGCAAATCTCAAAAGAGTTAAATTTTAAAGAAAATTTGCGCTTTAGGAAGGAACAAGGTATTTAAACAGGTACAGAAATCAAGACCATCCAAGATACTTTTAAGCAGTAAGACCTTAAGCAAATTGCTGGGTTTGTTTAAATTTGAGTATTTCTGCTTTTGTCTTACTGCTTAATAGCCTGAATTGGTGGACAAGTCCAGACCTTTTCCCGTGCCAAATATCTGACACCAGACAGATACTCTGGCAGAAACAGCAGTGCAGTATCAACAAACCTAGTTAACAATGCATTCTAATTTTCTATTTGCATTACTCATCTTATTGCAACAAAAACTCCTCATGAGGCTAAAGTTGAGAGGGATTCCTTGAGCTGTGAAGATGGGAAATTAGTGCTTTAAGATCAATTGTCTTGGAACACTTCAACTGCTATATTAGGATTTCACCGCATTTTTTTAGATAGGAAAAGGGGACGTTTTGCAAATGTGAATGCAGAGGCACACAGAAGCAAAACTTAAACTGCAGAGCAATCCAGTTATACAGCCTTCATATGACAGGGCAGATGGATCCTGTTACTGCTTGGGTAGTTCTAGCAATTATCAATTCGTGAGGGTAAAATCTAAAATAGTTTAGATTCAGAGGCTTCTGTATAATTTTGCTGAAACTGCCACTCTGCAGGCAGCTGAGACAACACAAAAGCCTGCGTGAGCGAGAAGGGAGGGACAAAGATGGTTTTCCCAACACTCTCCTTTTCTCAGCCCACACCTACCATCTCATCAGGACAACAAGCAACATCTGTTGCCTTTTTAAAAATTCAGTGGGTTTTTTGTTTCTGGGTAGACAGACCTGCGGCAGACCATTCATTTCAAAGTCAAGTGGCTTCAGCCTATATATAAAACATTAGAAAACTGTAACACCTACTTTAATAGGTTAGTAAGGTTTCTATAGACAATCGAAAACTTAAGTGAATATTTATTTGTCTCTTAGCATATAGTAAATGCACAAGTCTCAAACTATAGAGAAGATGACTTTCAAATGAATGTGCCCACCTCCCACCCCTCGCTGCATATCCTACCTTTCTGAAGATTTTCAAACAGGTCCCACCGAAGATTTGAAATGCAGTTTCTAGGTTTGAGAACCAATTATCCAGCTGAAAATAATTCTGCTTTTGGTGCTCTCTCTCAGGCTGTGATTTGAGAGCCTTTAAAAGTATTCAGCAGTGTTGCAGGACATTTTAGAAAGTTGGTTGCCGACTTATAGCACCTTATGAATAGCTGACAGATCAAGATGCCTGAATAAAAATGCCAAAATGTTTACAGTATTTTGCCTTTGAGACTAAGCATACAGAATGAACAACTCCACAAAATTGTGGTATTTCTTTAGTGTTGTCAGGATACCACATGTTATACCAGATACTGATTATTGATGCTCGTAGGCTCTTCATAAGAAGTGGACATGGGCAGTCAAATTCAGATAATAAGGCAAGAGCCAGGCTTCTTTTTGTCATCTGTATACTAATCATAGGATGTTAGATGCATTTCAAATTATTTCAATGACCTGTGTAGTAAAAAGCTATTTTGGCTTTTTTCCAGTTTTTGTCTTAAGGTACTTGTTTCTATTTTCATTGTCCCTCCATTTGTGTAAGATGGAAAACCTGTGGCCTCTAGTGGAGGGATAGCACACGAACAATGAACAGAGTATGTGGAGAAATCAGAACTGGGTGGTTTTATCTCCTGGAGTCAGGCGTTGGATAATAGTGGTAGAATAGTGAAAGAAGCAGCAGCTTTGGTGCTTCTGTCAGAGTTCAGAGTTTAAAATAACCACATGTAAATACACATGTTTCTCTCTGAAGGCATTAAACTCCATATCTGAGAATTTCAGGAATTAGCTGGTAATCTATTTTTTTGCAAACAGCAATTGTTTGACTTAAAACAGCAGAGCAGGTGAAAAATGCAAATGTGCAGCCTCTTACACTGAAGTAAGTAGTACAATTCACTGCCCAATTTCCATTTCTGAAAGGTTTACTCTAATTACATAACTTTTCTGTGTGCCCTGATGTACAGTAAGGAAAAGAGGGAACTAACTCCAAGACGTGCTTATTAGAGCTCCAGCTTTAGAAATTAAAACACTAGTTAATGAAAGAATAGCAAAATCACTAAAATTGCATGCTTATTTTCTGCATTTTGAGTGAAATGAAAATGTCTGTCCTAATTGGAAAGAAGTGATTATGATCTGCTAGTCTGAAAATGGGTTTTGAGCTGCTTATACGAATGTGTTTCTGTAAGTAGACTCTGCTTTATAGAACCTTTGTCTGCTTTGGTTGTGTTGATTATTTGTGCATTGTTGGGTTTTTTTGAGATTCATGTTGGTGGTTTCTTTTTTGTAAAGGACACTGAAGCCATGAAAAGAGCGTTAGCCTTAATAGATTCAAAGATGAATCAGGCAAAAGGTTGGCTGAGAGATCCAAATGCACCTCCAGGTAATATTAAAAAAAAAATAATAACAGCATAAAGTATTTTTATTTTCAAATATTTCTGTTGGTTAAGGCAAAATTGTCTTTGAGCATTGTTAACCTATATGTAGTGGATAATTCTGAAGGAGCCTGTGTTTATACTTTTGTTCAATAGTACTTAATTGCAGTCGTTGGTAATGTTTAAAAGCCCTCCTTTTTTATTTTCACCTTTGTATAACTTTAGATTTGCCTAATAGAGTCTCTTTATATGTTTTTCTTTCAGTCTTGACATAAAATTTTTAATATGCAAATCTGCCGTAAATACTCGAATTCCAATCATCTTTACTTATATAAGAGGTTTGCCTTTGTATGTATCTTTAAAGTAAATAAAGCTGGATAGAGGCCTTTCCATTTGGACTTGGAAAGACCTTATCGGAATGACTTCCTCTGAAATCAAAGACAAAATAATACAGTTGCAAAAGTTGGATGTGAATTGTTGGGTTTTGGTGTCTATCTCATGGTTTTTCAATAAATGTATTTTCACAGCTGAACCCAATGCAGTTAATGTGTTGTGACATGATGACTTTAGTAGCTTACTTACACATGTCAAGGAATGGCTTGTTTGTTGTACTGACTGACTCTGCATCTTAGGGGATGCTGGTGAGCAAGCAATAAGGCAGATCCTTGATGAAGCTGGAAAAGCAGGAGAACTGTGTGCAGGCAAAGAACGCAGAGAGATTCTGGGAACATGCAAAACTCTGGGACAGATGACGGACCAACTGGCTGACCTCCGAGCTAGGTAAATCTGTCACTCTGAATGGGCAGTTTTCCAGTACAGTTTTCCATGTTTTTTTCTGAACTTGAAGTTGTGTCACTTCCTAATCTGTATTTTGCCTTTTTTTGATTCAGTCTCTTCTGAACAGTATGTTTTAGTAAGGGAAATGTTCGTTATATAACATGGTGATCAGAATTGCTCAGGTAGATAATTCAGAGTTTGCTTAATGTCAAACCCATAACCTTCTTCCAAATTAGGCAGAAATGAAGTCTCAAACTCTGCTGTTAAATCTGCTCTCCAAAGAGAATATACCCCAATTACTGTAGGATACTTGAATATTCTAGTCTTTAGCTGTTTATTGGGATGTTAGACCATGTGTGGTAGTTGTTGTTTATGAATCACTGATAAATTCTGCTGCTCTTCATGTGTGTTTCTTGTATAGACTTTTATTTAACCAGAGCCTTTTTATCAGTTTTTTGCTTCCTTATTAGAAATTTGGGGTTTTATTCACAATGGTGTTTTTGAATTACGTGGGTTTTTGTTTTAGGCAATAGATGAATGTCTTACTAAATTTTTTTTATACTGGGTACTATGGCCTATTGTTCTGCCAGAAAACAGGAAGTTTGATATTCCTTTGTGAAGGCATAATGACAACGAGCTAAGAAATAACTCTTCCATGTAGTTTGATCACTATAACCTAGTTTCCTTTGAGTGTAAGGAATTTATCAGCTGCTTATCAACATAGTAAATTGTTAAGCTAGAGTGCTCTAACACTGGTTTCTTTACTTTGTTGTAACACTCCTCCCCACCTTGCAAAAATACCACACCCAGAAACCCCAGAAAGCTATTCATTGTGATCCATTAAGGATACAGATAATAGTTAATTGGTATAATATTTCTCCTTAATGTTAATGAATCTTTCAAATTGTTTGAAAAAGCAACAGAAGTCATGAGTGTCTTATTTAAAATAAAATATAAAAAATAATTAAAAAAAAGGTTTAAGGCCCCAGTGAAGTGCAGGAAGTGAGCAAATGCAAATTATTTGGAGAGCTGTGTTTTGAGTCACTTCAAGAATGAGAATTTCCTGCTATCACTTTAAATCCATAGACTGCTCAGCTCTGAAGTCTTGCAGTGATATGTATACAAGCTTGTAATTCATTTCCAGGATGAATTTTAGTTTGCTTTATAAAAGCTAAAAAGGCCAAAATTCAGAAATACAGGTTAGATTGTCATTGAAGTGATATATATTAACTGTAATAGTGGTAGTGGCTAAGAAGCTGGTTTTAGTTTTTCTTCTCTTGAATTCTCAGCTGATTGCCCTGAGAGAATTTAAGATCTGCTTTGCATCACTTTTTGCACAGTGTTAGAAAATAGGCAAAACTCTTATTCTTCTTGCAAAGCCATGGCTGGTGTCAGCCTTGTATGATGAAAAATTTTGGGAGGTAAAGGAAGAGACAGGACTTATATAAACTAATTTGTTAGTAAATGTACTGGTTTAATACGTAAATAACTTCAACTCAGCTTGTGACAAATAAGGTATAAAGAAACATATCTTGAAACTCTGGCCTGAAGTGTAAATACACCTCAGCATCTCTATAGTTTGTCATCCTTCCACTTACTATAGCCTTTTAAAAGTTAGGGGTTTGATTAAGTTAATGTGTTAACAAAGCTTTCCAGTAGCCAGCTGATTTTGGAAGAGTAGGAGATTTCTCATGCAAACAAACATACTCAGGCATATGGATCTAAGTAATCTTTCTATTGAACTTCTAACTCCTAAGCATTTGAACAAACAGTGGTAGTGCTGTAAATTGTTTTCTACAGCCCTGTAAATTTGTCTTGCTAACATGGTTCTTGGCATTTTAAGATCTCTTACCAATAGCCTGTAACCTTTAATCTACTTTGTCAACATGATTGAGGCAGCTAAGATATTTTATTTTCACTTACTGACTTGCTGTCCTCACTTAGGTGGGGGGAGACATAACTCCTGCAGATTCTGACCCTTTGCAACAGTCTATAAATGAGGAGATATGAGGCTTTGTCCTGTGTACTTCAATGCAACTGTATCCGTAAATAGCCTTATTTTGTGACACTTAAAATATGTTTATTCTTCTGAGGATGCTAAATATCACATTCTGAAATAGGGAAAATAAACTTAGTTTTTATCTCTTCCCGTTGTCTTGTTATTCCTCAGTTATTTTTTGTTTTCTTAGAGAGGGAAAAATCTGATTAAATACTGTATCTCTTGCAATAACTGCTGTGCATGCTCATAAGCAGTTTTTGTTGCCTCTTCACTAGAAAAGAGTTTTTTTTCGGTCCTGAACTGAATCTGTGGTGCTGTTTTTGTCTCGGGCAGAGGACAGGGTGGCACACCCATGGCTATGCAGAAAGCACAGCAGGTGTCCCAAGGTCTGGACTTGCTCACTGCAAAAGTGGAGAATGCAGCCCGCAAGCTGGAGGCCATGACAAACTCTAAGCAGGCAATTGCTAAGAAGATTGATGCTGCTCAGGTACCACCAGTGATTTCATAAATCCTTCAGAACGGGATGACGTTACTGCTGTTAGAGCTGTTACTCTGAACTACTGTGGTTGTTTCCAAAACAAAACTTGAACGGAATGACATATAAGGGGTACTTGTTTTAACAACAAAAAATCTTAAATTCGGTAATTTACAGCGTGCTGTGAGTTTTGTTAAAGTTGATGACCTTTTTTGGTAACTTTTCTGGCATTACTAAAAATTACTTGCCTATAAACTAAGGAGGAGTTTCAGATTGCACAGACTCATGGATAAAACTAGAGCCCTTTCTTTGGGTTCTGTTTTGAGAGTGGAATCTAGGATTTAGAACTTAATATTCATGACAAAAGTAAAAAAAATTAATGAAACTACATTTTCTTTTAATTGATCCTTTATTTTTGTAACTTAATATCCCTCAATGGTCAGTCTGTTACCCAGTGATGACTATTAAATAAACATGCTGTATATACCTTATCTAAATGTGTATATAATTATCAATTTATAAAGATAATATTACATATTTATCAAATGAAATGGTAATGGGACACTTAAGGAAGAGCTCTATAAAGCATGCCCCAGTGGGCTCAGAAGCATCTGGGTTTTTTTTCTGAAAGCCAGATTATCAGTCTGTAAAGGCAATAGTTAAATTTTACTTCTGAAAATATTGCTGGCAAATGTTGAGGGGAGAGAGTGAATGTGAAGTCTTTGGGTAGATCTTCTCTTGTTCAGTGTCTTTTTCAAAACAGGAAAACCATCAGACCATAGAGTAACTTCATGGTATCTAATGAACAGAAATTGCTTTTGAGAAGTATTTTCTCTTAAATAAAATTTTGAAAGCCATATTGATATTAGGGTTTTTTTTTTTTCAAAGCATCTATAGAAATAATATTATTTTTTGTCTTCACCTGTACACAACTTCTTTGTATTAAGAATTGGCTTGCAGATCCTAACGGGGGCAGTGAAGGAGAAGAACATATCCGGGGAATTATGGCTGAAGCAAGGAAAGTTGCAGAACTATGTGAGGAGCCTAAAGAAAGAGATGATATCCTTCGTTCCTTGGGGGAAATCTCTGCTTTGACAGCCAAGTTGTCAGATCTGCGACGACAGTACGTATTAGTTTTATTGCCATTAATTTATTTGAATGACTATCATTTTCTGTTCACAATGCTGAGCAAGATCAGAATATTGATGATTAATTGGATTAATGATGATTAAAATGGAAGAAAAAGCCTAGCTTGCACTAGCTTCTTCAAAAGAAAAAAAAGAGTAACCAAAGACATATTATCTAGAAAAATTTTCTTTCTACTGCCTATGGAATATTTGACAAGCAAACTGAAGCCAAAAGTGAGCTCATTTGTACTGTCAAAACAACGAGGTAATGTGAAATTTAAGTGTGTTCATACAGGCAGATGTTATTTCTGTTTTTTGCGTAGGAGTTTGCTAAATGTCAAGGTGGAATATCTACCACTTCCATCAATGTTCTAAGCTGTAACTGCAAACTATATAAAATATAAGACTTTCAGAAATTATAGTCTTGTATCAGTTCTACAAAGAGATTGCTTGAGACTGGAAGAGGAGAAATGCTTATTGTATGAACTGTGATCTTCATCTAAGGCCAGTTGCAATATGGAGATAAATATTTTTCTTGCTTCATTAGTTAGATGTTTTAATTGAGTTTTTCTTGAGCTTTAGCTGCCACAGGTCTTAATGTGCTACCTCTTGTCAAGTTTATGTATAGCTTTCAACCTGTGGCTGCTTACTTTTCTGCTTGTAATCTGTATGGCATTATTGCAGTTGCTCATAATACAGTCATGGATATGGGAAATCAAGTCATACATCAGTTTTGGCAAGGACAGTACTATGCCTTCCCCCACCTTGGTACTGTGCTGAACATATGTAATATCCAGGTACCACAGCAGGGAATTGCTCCTCAGAGTCTCAACTCAAGTGTCAAATTTAACCTTATTTAAAAAGTTGAAGTAACTTTCATTGTGTCTTCCTGCTGAATTTGAGATTATCTATAAATGATCTTTATATGAGTGTACTCTTTTTTTTTTTTTTTTAATGCTTAGTGGGAAAGGTGACTCTCCTGAGGCCCGTGCATTGGCTAAGCAAATAGCTACATCACTTCAGAATTTACAGTCCAAAACAAACAGGGCTGTGGCAAATACTAGGCCAGTTAAAGCAGCTGTCCATTTGGAGGGCAAGATCGAACAAGCTCAGAGGTGGATAGACAATCCTACAGTTGCTGATCGGGGAGTAGGTAAGTGTTTCCATGTGTTCTTCCTCCCCAGTTTTACAATTAATTGTTAGCAATTTTTGTGGTGGAAACAACTGCTCCTGAGATGCTGAGGATGCATTGACTCTTCACTGATGTGGAAACTCAGAGATTTATAGCTAACTCCTGGCTGTCAAATTATAGAACCAAGCTGGCCTGTGATTCTCTTTGTGTTCTGGAAAGAACAACTTTCCTATTCAGTCCTACAGAATAGGAGAACTTGTGCTGTACAGCACACAGACAGACTGCTCCTTGCTCTTATTATGCAAATATAGAATCTTGAATTTGAATTTATACCTACTTCAGCAAATTGACTAATTAAGTCCTTCAGAGAAGAGAAAAACATTCATAAACCTGACCTAAAAATATCACTTCTTGTATGGTTTCTGGGTTATCTGAGGAGAATGCTACTAATTAAAGAGAAAGGGGATCTGATAATCCAAGTGTGCTATCAGTGAGTATATCGCTATGGTTCAGGAGTTGCTGTACTCAGAGCTTATTGGAAACCATTTCAGAAATTTCTTGTTTATCTTCTCCTGATGTTACTGCAAGTAAACACATGAAGGTTGAAAGCTGGATTGAGTAGTTTTTTCCACAACATTTAAATCTGAGCAGTCCAGCTGATCCCAATGACTTATAAGAAATAGTATAACTGCAAACCTATAATACCCCTTTCTCACACTTCTCCCCACCTGTCTGGATAACTTCTATTGTGTGAATAACCAATGACAGATTCTTGAACTAAAGATTGAATGATGTTGATATCTTGGACACTCGGGAAGTCTAAAGGAAACATTTTAAACAGAATAGTGGGGTTCCATGTTTTGGCACTTTCTGATGAGCAGGTTGCAGACAGAGTGAGATGAATGAGAAGGTGGTAGATAGGTCTCGTGAGATGTTTTGACAGTGGCTGAAAACCTTCCCTATTTTGATCTTTCTCTTGAACATGATAACCTGTCAGGTGGTTGGCTCAAAAAACCACAAAACCTAAACTTACTTTTTGTTATTTTTAGTCGAAAAGAAACAAAGGTAACTTAACTCCCCTTTGAAGTCTCTAATCACCTAATAAATCATGAGGTTTGTATTACATACTGGGGCCTTGCTGAAGGATTGAAGTTTCTCAACAGTCAGTTTAATCAAATGCTGGAGTAATACATATGACAAAAATGTGTGTGGAGATGCAAGATGTGGCATGTCCCATAACTTTGTTGTTTCTAATTTAATAAAGAAAATTCTAGTTGTAACATAATGTCATTGTACATTTCTTTTCATTTAAATGTCTTTCACTTGCACTGGCACTTGGCAGGGTATATTAAGATATGTTAAGAATATAAATCAGATATGATCTCTTTTCAGTCTGGACAGCACTTCTAGTAGAATTTGGCCTAATATTTTCAGTGCTATAATGACAGTAAAACACTTCAGTATTCTCTGCAGTAGTATGGACCATGTTACAAATAACCCCCTGGGTTTGCTGGTAACCCAGGGCAGTGCTTCAACACGAGCTGAACTCTGAAATAAAGGCAGAATGTGTATTTTATTTTATAAACACGTGAGCCACTTGACTAGTGTGAGCTGCTACAAATATTGACTTGCACTCATATTCTGAATTACCTGAGCTAAGTGATGCCTGAGGTAGTAGTAATTGACACATACAAACTAGGCAAGATGTACTGAAATAGTAAACTGGTGTATGAAGCGTACTTGCTTGGCTGCACTTGACTTAGCCAAAGAGTAATTAGAAAACATCTTGGGACATTCCAACAGCACCAAACTTAGCTACACTAATAAGTTTTCTAAAATGATGGTGGCAGTGCTGAGTGATTGTTGGGTAGTTTGGTACCGTGACAACTTCCTAAGTACTTTTGAGCTTGATCATGAAGTTGGGTTACATTAGCTTAAAATTATTCTTCAGTAGATCTTTGATGGACTTCATATATGATGAGTTCTTTTGAAAGAATACTGCTGTTGTATTATTTAAAGAGCAAAGAATTACGTTCCTATGAAAGAGCAGGAAGTGTCTTTAAGTGAATGAAGGGAATCACCTATGCTAAAAATGATTTTTTTGTTTTACAGAAAAACTTTCAGTTCATTGCAGAGTCTTTGTAAGGTATTCCCTACCCCCTTTGTCCCCTCCAATCCAGGATACTTGACACTTCTTACCTGTGGTTTCTGGAAGGGGGCATTCTGCTGTTCTTATTTATGTTTTCTACTTGGCTTTTCCTCTTGCTTCTGCTACTTATCTTCTAATGATTTGGGGATGAATTGCAGTACTTGGAATTTACAAGTGCTTTCTATTGGAGTTAACAGATTAGTTATGTAGAAATACTGATAGTTGTCATGGTTAACTTCTGTCAGACCACCCCAGTTAAAAAGGATGCATCTCTAGCCAGAGTTGCTGAATTAAGCAAAAAGAAAGTGGAGAGAGTTGAATTCCTCTGTGGGTTTGAACTGCAATTACTCAATGATAAACTGCAGAAGATCTCTTCCATCACCTAGAAAGGTGTTCTTAAAAACCCAAGAATTCTGATGCGTACATATATGTATGCAACACTTCCTGTTCCCCTGTATGCTGATGCGAGATGACTTGTTCCCCTGTAGGCCAGGCAGCAATCCGGGGGCTGGTTGCCGAAGGTCGCCGTTTAGCCAACGTCATGCTGGGACCTTACCGGCAAGACCTGCTTGCCAAATGTGACCGTGTGGACCAGCTGGCTGCTCAGCTCTCTGACCTCGCTGCCAGAGGGGAGGGGGAGTCTCCTCAGGCCAGGGCAATTGCTGCTCAGCTTCAGGACTCACTGAAGGTAACAGTCTGCTCTCGTGCAGGCAAGCACATGATATACTGAAGTGTCTGCACTCCTCTGACCAAGGGCTTGTGTGTGTGAGGCATCAATAAAAAGAAAAGTGCTCCAAAAAACCTGTTGGGTTAGTTGAGATGTTTAAACCAAACGTTTTATAAAGATGTTCTTATCATGCAGGGGTTAATTCCAAATAAACAATTTAATAGGAAAATGGAAGTCTCTTTCAAAAGAAAATAGTGTGCTAGCATTGCAAATTTGAGGGACAAGATCTCAAATGGTGCTGTTCATAGCTTCTCATGCTGCTTCAAGGAATAGTATGTAAGCTTCGTGTATTTCAAATTATATAAAAGGTATTTAAGAATGATTTTAATGTTATTTTATCTTAATGTCTGCTATTGGAGTGGGCTTTTTTTTTTACAAGAGGAGGTTTTATGGAATTTGAATCCCTACAAACTTTGTCTCTGTATCATATGCCAATAATTTCCCTGTATTTTAAGGATCTTAAAACACGGATGCAAGAGGCAATGACCCAGGAAGTTTCTGATGTCTTTAGTGACACCACAACTCCTATTAAACTGTTAGCGGTCGCAGCCACTGCTCCGTCTGATGCTCCCAACAGAGATGAGGCAAGTATACCCAAGTGGTCTCTTCCTTCCCATGGGAAGCTTCACTTATTGTTTAATTTTACCTGAAGTGGTATTTTGAAAAATAAACCAGTGTTCTGAAAAATGAATTGGTATTTTTTTTCTCGGGTTTCTGATACATGTTTACCAGTTCTGACAGCATAATGATTACTATGCAAATGTCTTGGAGACTGTGAATTGTATATCCCTGGAAACTCTATTGTCCCTAACTTCAGTAAATGGCAAAGATTTCTCCTTGTGATGTTGGTATCACATTGCCTTCAGCTGGCTGAAAATTCTTGTGCAAAAACTGCTGACACACTAGTTTAGTGGATTTTATATCTCAGCATTACATAAGCTGATTACAATAGTCAAATTCATGCCAGGATTTATCAACAGATTCAACCTGTTCTCTTCCTGGATATTGTTTTCTGTACTTCAAAGCTACTGGCTGCATGTGAAGTATGTAAAACTCTGTGTGTGGCAGCTCTGTTTGTCTAGTTTGTTTTAAACATGATTAAAATGGGTCCCAAGGCCTTGGAGAATTCAGCTTTATGACAGGATAGCTTTTTGTCAAAGTATTCTGTTCCTTGAAAGGACTGTGAAAGGAGGGAATTTTTTTCAAAGGTGAACCTTCAATTTTTAGGGTAAAATCCCTTATCTTTAAAATATACTTACTTTTGGATTATGGGTTTGAAGATTAATCTCTATGAGCTAAAATAACTTTAACACAGTATCTTTTGCAGCAGTAGTCATGAGGAATAATTGAACTTCCTACCCCAAAACTATAAAGTATATATGTATCCTTAGTTGCCCAACTGAGTTAGTAAAGAAACAAGTCCAGTAATGCAGAGGTAAAAAAAAATATCACACACCTCCAAAGCTCTTGTGTCCTCTTGCATCCTCTCAGGATGAGTTAAGTGTGGATGTTATGAAGGTGTCTCTGACCCTTGGAAGAAATTGTGCATTCTGTTAGGAAGGTTTGGGCTTTTTTTTTTTTAATGTGTTTTCTCTTCTGACTAGGTGTTTGATGAAAGAGCAGCAAATTTTGAAAACCATGCTGCTAAACTGGGAGCTACAGCAGAAAAAGCAGCTGCAGTTGGAACTGCAAATAAAACTACTGTGGAGGGCATTCAGGCCACGGTGAAATCAGCAAGGGAACTTACCCCACAGGTTGGCTTCCTTGGTCTGGAAGGGCTGTTAAAAGGGCTGGGGATGACTTCTGGGGAATTTTCCTTATGCTTCTCCTCTTGATGTTAATACCAGCAAGGAACATAGCTCTGACACTCTTAAAAGAAAAAAGGCAAATACTTATATATATGATACCAAGTAGAACAAAATGATGAAATTACATGTCTTTCTCTTCAGCTTTTGGACAAAAGTGTCTATGACTTAGACTTAAACTTCATAAAATATGTAAGTGGAAAAAAAAATGCTCTAGCATGCACTTCCACCTAAAATTTTGGTAGTGTAATAAATATTGTACTTCAGTGCTTTGAAGAGTTGTTCGTAAGATGTATGTAATTGAAGTTGCAGAAAAAAGTATTTGTGCCAACAAATTGCAGAAGTATTGCAAATCTTCAAGCAGCTGGACATTGCACTGGAATTAATGAACTAGTATTTCAAATGAGGAGCTACACATCCAGTCTTGAAAAAACAATGCATTTTGAAGAATTTGTGTGATGTTGATATATACTGATAATTAAAAATGGTTTCCGTTGGCAGGTAGTATCAGCTGCTCGTATCCTCCTCAGAAATCCTGGAAATCAAGCTGCTTATGAACATTTTGAGACCATGAAAAACCAATGGATTGATAATGTAGAAAAAATGACAGGTGAAGTAGGAATTTTCGTTGAAGATCCTACCTGTGGCTAACTAGCTTGTATAGATTTTTCTCCATTCTGTTTGGATTGATAAAACTTGCATAAGAGTAATGACTGATTAAGAATAAGAGAAGTGGGAATGTGTTCTCTGACTTGAGGAATATGTATATGTTACAGCATATGCAAAATAGCTGGCTTCTTCTGTGTTAATACTGAACTGAGGGGAGCAAATACCCCTTTAGTTCTTTTGCAGGAAAACCAGAATACCATTACTTTTTATTGCAATTGCTCTTCTAGCAGTATATCACTGTGACAACTTGAGTTTTTTTCTGTATAATCTCAGCGTGTTGAAATAGGACAGATAAGTGAGGGTAAGAAAACATGTTGAAAATGTTGTTAGAGCTTGATGAATGCAGTGAATAAAACAAAGCTACTGATGCATTGAATCTTGCTGAGACGCTGAAATGTTTCAGTCCTTCCTGAGTGCAGATCCTTTGCACTGATCTACTAAACACCTAACTGTATATTACCTCTTTCTCCATCCCAATGATTAAATTGTGGGTATTGTAAATCTTACTGCTTTGGCACTATGCATCACCCCTGTGTAAAAGTACAGCAGAGGGATTTCCTTTTGAGTGAATGGGGGAGGTACAAAAAGTCCTGAATATGCTTAAGAAAATTTGGTGAGAGGAAGGAATCTCTGCTGCATATGCTGTATAAACCATTTCTTGACTGAAACAACATTCCATGGTAGATGAGTAAGAGCTTGGGATGTGATTAGCAAGCTTTCACCATGGCTGCTGTGACAGGGGTACCACATAACCAGAAGAATAACTGCAGTAGTACATTCAGTCTAATTTCCGTGCCCTCTTCTGTTCTTCCTCACACCCTAATTTTAAAATACTTACTTTTCTGGTTGTGAACTGTCTATGGAATACCAAATATCCCTTTCCACAGATGAAACTAGAATATTGATGTATTCAACTTTTATTTCAGGGTTGGTGGATGAAGCCATTGACACTAAATCTCTGTTGGATGCATCAGAAGAGGCTATTAAGAAAGATCTTGATAAATGTAAAGTTGCAATGGCCAATATGCAGCCTCAGATGCTGGTAGCTGGTGCCACCAGCATTGCAAGACGAGCAAACCGCATCCTGCTGGTGGCAAAGCGGGAGGTGGAAAATTCAGAAGACCCTAAATTTCGGGAGGCTGTTAAAGCAGCCTCTGATGAGCTAAGCAAAACTATATCACCGATGGTAATGGATGCTAAAGCTGTGGCGGGAAACATTTCTGATCCTGGTAAGGATTCAGTCAGCTAATTTAAAATGTACTTTTTACTGACTGAAGATGATGTGAACTAGTGCTCATTTTTTTTATACAGCTGGGTATCTTCTTTTATGCAAATATTGTATACACTTAAATCTCACAGAACGATGAAATCAAGGTCACACCACAAACTGCTGAATCCTGCTCTTTTCAAATGCAGTCAAAGGCATATTCAAGGGAAAAAGGATTCATCATTTTAGTTTGATTTTCATAATCTTAATTGGAAGTATTTGTTACTAGTTTTAAGTAGTACTACTTTATGTAAGAAAATCTAACACAATTTCTTTGATTCTAAAAGTTGTTCAGGGAATTACTTTGGTTATTGATAGTGACTTTTACTCAGCCTATTTTATGCATGTTGCATATGACACTAACATTTCAAATGTGCAAGTCCACTGTAAACAATTTGGTAGTTTTTAAACACACATATAAGTATACTGGGCAGAGTACATTCTAGGAGTAATTTTTGGGGGTAGTGTTCTGAATATTACCAAATGCTATTAAACTGGTACTGGGTTTTTTGTTCAGGTTTGCAGAAGAGTTTCTTGGATTCTGGATACAGAATTCTGGGAGCTGTGGCCAAAGTCAGAGAAGCCTTCCAGCCTCAGGAACCAGATTTTCCCCCTCCTCCTCCTGACCTTGAGCACCTTCACGTAAGTGCAGCATAGTTTGTAGTAAAATACGCAGTTGTCATTGATGTGTGGATTACACACCAAAATTACTTAAATACATTTTTATTCCTTAGAAATAAAAGGTATTGTCAGGCCAGCCATGCGTACAAGTAGCCTCAAGTCTATAAAATACCAATCCAGCATTCAAAAGAAAAGATTAAAACATGGTATCTTCTTTAACAGGATGTACTTAAAAAACTGGAAAAAGGTTTGAGTCTATACAGTCATGTCTTGCCATGACACCATCCTTTACTCAATCTGTGTGCTGTTGCCTTGCACTGAGTAAGATTTTTGCCTTCCTTAGCTGACTGATGAGCTTGCTCCTCCAAAACCACCACTTCCAGAAGGTGAGGTTCCCCCACCCAGACCACCACCACCAGAAGAAAAAGATGAAGAGTTCCCAGAGCAGAAAGCAGGAGAAGCAATTAATCAGCCCATGATGATGGCTGCCAGACAGTTGCATGATGAAGCCCGGAAATGGTCTAGCAAGGTAAGAAGTTGTGTTGTGCACTAAAAGGATTATCTTCTGTTTTTAGTATCTGTGTGTTTTGTCCAAATTCAGTTGTGTTATGACATAGACCAAATAGTAGAAATACTGCAGTAGGAGGAATTAGAAATCCTTTCAAGTTCAAAGTGAACTAGGGTCAACTGTTCTAATACTTAGAATTGCTAGAATGCTTTATTAACATACCCCTGGGAACACAGATATGCCTTGTATGCTAAGCTGTTTGTGATCCTTGCTGCTCGTATTGCCTAGAGAGCCACTAATACTTAGGCCTGTGTAGGCTGACAAACTGATTGCTATATTTAAGTGACTTTGAAAAGTCTGTATGGATGTTGCAGATGCCAGCTGCAGGAATCATGTACTGGTTTGTCTTAATTCTGGAAGAACCTGCAAGTTAACCTGGTGCATTTATGATGGGAAAAGTGACCATATGTTAGTGGCCTGGTCTTATTCTTTTTTTTCTAGTGGGTCACATTTGCTAATCAAGGTTGAAATCCCTAATTTCCTTACCATTTCAGTGCTATGACAAAGTAGTGTGAATTCATCAGTCTTGCAAATGCCAATATAATTTTTTTTTCTTTTCTTTTTCTCCTCTCCCCTTCCCTAAAGAGCTACATTTTTTTTTTTTTCTGGCAGAAGCTGAGTAAGAGCTTCTTAGATTTAGGCTTCTGCAAGTGTAAATTAAAAAGTCAAACTCAGCTTTTAAAATTTCCCTTTTTTTTTCTCCACCAAATTAGATGGTGAGTGAGGAGATAAATTTGAATAGTTTACAGAATCAAATTCAATGCTTTGGTCTTAAGGAACATCTGTTTTGGAAGTACAGATAAAGTACAAAAGTTCTGCAAATCTGTTTGTGTGTCTCTCCCCCAAAATGAAAAGCTCTATTTCCCCCATACTTCTGGATATAGCAAACACATTTTTATATTACTGAAGGGACAGTCCTGGAATGTATTGTTCATCTCAGAAGGTAGTTCTGAGGCTAAAAGCCTTAATTTCAGCTTTCTAGAAGTGTTTTGATGTTGGAATCCCAGAATGGGTAACTTAACTACACAGAGTAGGTAATAAAATGCTTTTACCATACAAGAACTAAATTATCTCTCTCTATATAATATGCATTCTAACTTAAGTAGCACAACTGTTAAAATATTTATCAAAGCCAAGCAGCAGAACTTAAAACTCCTTGCTGATTATGAAAGAGATCTAAGCTCAGTGACTTTAGATTATAAAACACTATTTTCATTGCTGTTTTTCTAATTTGAGACCAACAAACCGGTAAGTTAGAACAATAATTGTCCTTCTAATTCTTTTTTAGCAGTACCATTTTAGCAATGGTTATTCTGACAGTGTTTTGGGGGAATAAGTTTTAAAAACACTTCTATAGTCTCTGAAGTCACTTTATTTGGGTGGAAGAGGGATTGATGGACAATGCTGATGAGGAATATGGGTTAAACCTGAAAAGACAAACATAAGGTCTTCTTCATACTAAATCACAACAGACTGTGTATCAACTGTCTTTTGCTCTTTTGTTGAATTACTTTAGTCTACTAAGGTAAGGTACTTGTAGTACCTGTAGTAAAGTGTGTGGGCGTGAACAGGTACTTAGTCTTTAAAAAATATTGATAACATTTGTCACTCTTGTAAGAATTAAAATCTATTTCTTTTTTCACCTTCTTTACAAAAACTCCATTGAGTGGCTTTCTGGGCTTTCATGTACTCCATTTCTCTCATGGAGCACAAACCAAACAATGTTTATTGCTTTAGTTTTTCCTGCCTTTCCCCTAGTTTGGAGAAATCACAGAATGTGGGATATTTGGAAACTTTTCATTAGATTAAGACTTAAATATAAGCTGCCTGTGAAGGTGAGTTATCTGGCCTTATATAAAAGTTACTAGTTCCAAAACTTCTGTGTGTTTTTGTTGGTGTAGATGTTTGGGTTTTTTTTCAATAAAAGGCCATATCTTAAGCAAAACACAGTTGAAAATGCTCAGTTTTTATTAAGGGTACCTTGACTTTTATCACACTTGACTTTAGTTGAAGAAATACAGTTTGTAAACTTGTAGGCTATTTCGTATTTAAATGCTGTGTTATGCCTGTATTGTTATACCACTCACCTCTTCCTTGATCTACCCTAACACAATATATTTGCTTGAATCCTCTTTCTTTTTTTTTGAAGGTAATGGATACAACATATTGTGGCAAAACAGTATCATATGCTTCATAATCCTCTTATTCTACTAATTCTGTTTCAGTCTTTAAGAACTGTAATATTCATGGTGTTCATAACATCCAGTATCACCTCCTCTTTTCATAACCCAGTTTTGCTCTTTTCCATGTTCTCTGTGATACGTCAGTGCTCACTTCTACAGCGTTTCCCATCCCATCTTTTTTTTTTAACTCTACAACAAGTGGTTTTTCTGTGCTCCTGTTGCTGTCTTCTCTTATCACATATATGAACAGGCTTCCATACAAAGCTTTCTATGTGCACAAACCCCACAGTCGTCAGCTGCTGTGCCTGCTTCTGTGCAGTCAGAACAGCTTTCATTGACAGAGAAAATCCATTCATTTCACCATTATCTTGCCAGAAAAATGTTGTTCTGTGAGTCAGCCTCTCTCTGTAGAAGCTGTATGCTCAGATGAAAAATGTTCTTGCATATTTGAATTGTAACTTCTTAATATTTTTGGTATCTTTGATTCACAGGTGAAATGTTTGTTTCTTTCTGCTTATCTTATATTCCTTCCCCTTGTCCCCCTGACCTGATCCTAGAGCTGCCTTGTCAGATCCTGAGAGGCCAAGAGGATGTTTTGGTCACTAAAACTGCTCAGTTTATGCTCTTCTACCAAATTCTGCTTCTTGTACTAACTGTCCCCTGTTTCTCCACCCTTGCTGCCACCTGCAAAGCCTGATGTGACTGTGATTAATGAAGCGGCTGAGGCTGGTGTAGATATAGATGAGGAGGATGATGCAGATGTTGAATTCACTCTCCCCTATGACACTGAAGATGATTACGAGCCTGAGCTGCTGTTAGTGCCAACCAATCAGCCCGTTAACCAGCCCATTCTGGCTGCTGCTCAGTCTCTGCATCGAGAAGCAACCAAGTGGTCTAGTAAGGTACTCCTGAGTCCCCGGGGACTGATCCGCGTGCATCCAGCCATTTGGAACGTGACACATTTGCATCACTCTTGATCCCTGCCGGGTCCCGCCATTCTGAATGAATAAGTGTGTCTGCACTTCATTTTAAGGACTGAGAGTGGCTTCACGAATTTGCTAGATCTGTTTGTCAGTGCCGGATTGAAGCTTGATTTGGGTCACTTATTAATATTCAAAGGCTTCCTCTCCCTTTGCATCTGCCTGGTCTTCTTTGTTATGGCAGTTTTCAAATTGTAACAGGGGTTGTCTTCCCTCCCCTCTTCCTGTTCTTTTTTCCATTCATTTGGGCTACCTGGGAAGCCATGGTTAATGGTTTCTTAATGACTTCCGGATACAGCAGAGTATACAGCATTCAAGAAGTCATTTAAGGTGTCTATTGTGCTTTGCCTCCATTGATGCCCTCAATTACAATACCTTCCAACAAGGAATGGCTTGGTATGGCAGTGTTCATGGAAGAGGACTGACTGACTGCTGGCTTGCACTGGGCTGTATTGCAAATGCTGGTCTTGAGGGAGTTCTCTAATGAAGAAGCTGCACTGAATGCTCTTAGCTCCTGAATTGAGATCGTGTCTTTATGAAACCAATGGAAATCTAACATGAGGTTCAGACATTCACAAGTAGCCTGTCTCTTCTGTCTAAGCACAAATGTTTGCAAGACTGGGCACTTTTCATAGCATGCTGCAAAAAATAAGGTTGGTGTCTCATAACTAACAGAAGTTAGGGGTGTGTGTATATGTACGTGTATGTATTTACATAGATATACTGAACTACTTTAATAAAAAGGGCTTTAAAATTGTTCTTGTCCTTTTCAGATTCTGATGCTTGGATAACTTGTTAGAGGGCTTCATAAATGACACTGGTCCTAATTTCTTGATCCTTCTACGTGAACACATGGAAAAGTTTTGTGTTATGTCATTTGCATCCTAACTGATTATACTAGCAAACTATTTAGCTAATAGGTCACGGTAATGAATAGCTCAGCTTTTTGTGTCACCTGTATCTGCAAAATGTCTGGGATATCTTCTTAAATTTGCTCATAGCGAGTCATGGAAGTGTGTGCACAGGGTTGAGAATACATGTGCCAAGTTAGGTTCTTGGCTGTGTACTCTTTGCTCTGAACTTTGTGGAATAACACCAAGGAAAGAGTGTGCTAATACTTAAACTCACTCTGGCAATATTTCACCCACACACTAGGAATGCTTCAAGGCACCAGATAGATCACTTTTGACTAACAACTTTCTACACAGGGGAATAATATAAAGATACTAACAGACTACTAATAATTGATCAGCTAGGTCTGCCTTCCCTTGCACTAGGTTTCTCTCTGGAACAGTGTATAAGAAATGGTTTTGCCTTAGTCACAGTTCGTATTTCAAATACTTCTCATATGTATTTCTGTGACTGTAATTTTTGATGTACAAGAAATTTGGATCTTAATATAAGAAATATCACTAGATTATCTTTTGAACTACCATATTCTTCTCTCCTGGAAGCTTTATTTTAAAGGGGGAGATTTTATCAAAAAGGAAGACTTATTTTCAAGGAATAACTTTAAAAAAACATAATAGTTGCATCTTTTTTTGTGACAAAAGTTTTGTATGTCAGATTCTCTTCCATTTATCCTTTAGCATTACAGCAGCATAGCTTATGCTTTAACAACTTCAGTTTCATATGCCACTGAAAATTTTATGCTCAACTGTTATGACTACAACTATTTAACTTAATCAGTGCTTTTTGGTTTATCGGGCTCTTTTGCACATTTTTTAACTTTAAAAAGTGGGGTTTTGGGGAAATCTGGAATTTCAGATGCTAATAACATGCTTTATTTTAAAATCTAGTCAGCAGAGCAGTAACTCTCATTCCATGGACAAACTAACCCTTTACAACTTCTTTTTCAGTTTTGAAGCCAAGTTTTCCCCTCAGTGTTAGGAACAAAAATGTCAGAAATGTGTAATTAGTACAGATCTTCCCTGTTCCTTGAAGAAACCTCTTCTGTGTTCACAAATGGTTCTTCCTTAACTTCTTCCAAGTGTTGCCACCAAACTGTAGGCTGCCGTTCAGTGGTGGCTTCTGGAAGCCTCTGTCCTGCCCTGACACTGAGCTGTTGTTGTGTGCAGGGCAACGACATCATCGCGGCCGCCAAGCGGATGGCGCTGCTCATGGCAGAGATGTCGCGCCTGGTGAGAGGCGGCAGTGGGAACAAGCGGGCCCTCATCCAGTGTGCCAAGGACATTGCCAAGGCTTCGGACGAGGTCACACGATTAGCCAAAGAGGTGGCGAAGCAGTGCACAGACAAGCGCATTAGAACAAACCTCTTGCAGGTAATGAGTTCACCTGTAAATGCCTCAGACTGTTCTTTTGTTGTTCCTCTCGTAGTGTGGGTGAGCACAGGAGCTGTGTCAGTAAATCATGTATCTTTTTGGCATGTAAAGTTCTGTCAGGTTCTGCGTCTACTTTGAGATGCCCTAGGAATATATATTCTGTAAAGCTACGATTTGATTGCACACGAGTGGAAGATGCTTGTGGCCAAAGAGGTTTTAAAAAAGACTGGTAATACAAAATATTACTGAATAGTAGTATTTCTGAATAGTACTGAAAAATACAAATACTGGTCTGTCCTAAGTCTATTGTTTTGTATTTCATCTACTCATTCCTTTGCGTCAAAGAATAGTAGCAGAAATGTAGCACTCCTCTAGTTTTTTCATTCTCAGCCAAATGTATATGCATTATGCCATTCCTAACCAAGCAGACCCCTGATATCTGGAAGAAAGGAAAAATGTTGGCTCCACCCCAAAAATTCCCAGAGCAAGTAAAATAAGATTTAAGTATCTACCAGTGTTCATCAGAAAGTCTTGAAGGTTATAGGATCCCCCCTGTGTTATTCCTTTCCTAATAGTAAAAGAAAATAAAAAAGCTTATCAGAAAAAACCCCAATAGATAACGTATTGGTTCAGTTCACAATATGAAGTGGTTTTTATCCCTATTCCTTAGGTCTGCGAGCGAATCCCAACCATCAGTACCCAGCTGAAAATTCTCTCCACTGTCAAAGCTACCATGCTGGGCAGAACTAATATCAGTGATGAAGAGTCGGAACAGGTAAGAGGTGTACAAACGGTTAGGTAGCGTGGAATTGTTCATCAGTTTTATGGGGAAAAATATACAACATGTTCTATCAGATGTGTTCTGAGAACTCAGTGTTTGGAAGCTTACCTTAGCTGTTCAGTGAAGATAATATTAGAACAGCAGCTTGGTTTCTGGCTCAAAAGCTACAGTTTAACAGAGGAACAAGGCAAAAATTGCTCGGGTTCCAATATTGCTGTGAGCAACTTGTTAATTTCCCTGATTTGCCAAAAAAAGCTGAGCGGCAGGCTGGACCTGGGCAGGGGCGCCCTCGGGTGGATTCCATGGAAAACGTTTATTTTCCAACATAATCTTGACTCCCTGCAGCTCAGTTACCTTTCAAATGCATCTTTTCAGGTGAAATCCTGCAGGTTTGGCTTCTGGTGAAGTTATTCTATTTAGCGATGCTACATTTTTTTTTAATTCAGATTTTGCATAAATATACAGAGAAGAACGGCAAAGACTTGTTTTGAGTCAGAATGACACCTGCTGGTTTCCACAGACTAGTTGCTTCACTTACTTTTCCATAAAGTCAGAAATTACTTGAATTAAGATGTTTGTACTAAGAGTCTTTGTGCACAAAGGGTTTCCATGCTATTGTCCTAATCATGGTATTTCCTGATATATTGGAAATTCTTCTTTTTCTTGACAGGCAACTGAGATGTTGGTTCATAATGCCCAGAATCTCATGCAGTCTGTGAAGGAAACTGTGAGAGAAGCTGAAGCAGCATCTATTAAGATAAGAACAGATGCTGGATTCACTCTTCGCTGGGTCAGAAAAACCCCATGGTATCAGTAAACATTTGCCACATAAGTATTGATTTCTGTAACATAAAATGCCTTTTTTTGGAAACGGAAGAGATATATGAACAGCAAAAGGTGCTGTATACATGAGCTTAAGATTAGCTTATGCTAATGCCCCATTCTAAGGGTATGAATTATAAAATAATGCATTTCAAATGTCTTTGGAACACATTTGATATAAAACACCTCAAATTTGCTGCCATCAGTAGACAGTTCTTATCATTTAATTTTTTTGTTTTGCTTTCCAAGATTCTCTTAGTGAATTCTGTACTTGCAGATGCACATTTCAGTTATGCACTATATATTCCAGTAGTTTCCATGTGATGATATAAAACATGGACCTCACTTTGAGCTTGTCTTGAGAGTTTAGGACACTGTTGGTTACTTGGCAGTATTTTAGGGACAAATCATTGATATAGAAACATTCAATTTTCCAACAGGATTTTAGCTGGCTGTTCTAAAACGATGCAGAAATGATGGTGTGGGGCTTTTAATTAAAAGGGGGAAGGTGGGGCAGCAGAACAGTTGTAAACTGATATTTTTTTTTTGCTTTTGATTTTTGCCTGGCAACAGTACTTTAACAAAAACTGGAGCTGTCTCTGTCACCTCTAGGTAGGCATTCCAGAACTCTTGTACTGTACTGAAATGTTTTGCAGAGGATGTTAGTGGCACGCTGTTGACAACTTGAGCCTTACAGCTGGAGACCTTATATCACGGGACTCTTTCCTTGCTCAATTCAGCAATATATTGAGCTGAAAAATCCTGGTTCTCTTAAGCTGACTGCATGTCCAGGACCAGAAAATGCCACATGCTGGCTCTTTCTTTTTGAAAACCAAATGAGCACATGCAATTATTCTTACTTCCCTCTTCTCTCCATCTAATGTTATTCCAGCTGCTCAAGCTGGAAATGAAAAGATAAAGATACTCAATTAAACAAGACCTTTAGCCTCACTGCCCTTGTTTCCAACAAGCTCTTTGAATCCTGAGCTCTGCAGGGACATGAAGCCTTATTTAGGTAGTCTGCTGGTCCCAGCAAATGGTGGTTCCTAATGCTACACATACCTCATTATTTTTACTGCTTTTGGAGTTTGGAGGCTGAAAATCTTTTTTCAATTTCTAGTAATAGTGAATTGAACAAAGTGCTACTGTATCTTTAAAAGAATCCCAAACAAAATGACAATAATAAAACCCCCAAATTCACCCCTCACTAAAATAGACTTGTGATGCTTTTATCCTTCCATAATTTAACATGCCTTCAGATATATGTGTGTATATATATATATGTATATATATGCATACACATTCATTTAATTGCCTCCTAGTCTCTTGGCATTTGGCAGAAAGGAAAACTTGTTTGAGAATGAGTTTCTACACTTGCAAGGAATACTTGCAGACTTCTGCCCAAATCAGCACTGACATCATAATACCCTTTTAATTTGCTGAAAATTGTTGTGTGATCAAACCACCTTGAATAGAAGTGTCCTTGTGGAAAAACTGCTCAGTCTTAACAGTTCAAAGAAAGAGACACAGCACAGTCAACTGTCCTTTACCTCTCTGCAACAGTTACTCTACACTTGGATTTTCTCCCCTCCACCCTCTTTCATTGCACTGTTATCTAAAAAGGGAAGTTAAACTGTTGATAATACATCTGCCTCAAAATGACCTCAGCAAGAGAAGGCACATGTTCGTCTTTAATTTACTCCTTGTGTCTGGGTATTATGAAATATGTGGTACTTAGGATCTTTCCTTAGTATTCTCTTCCTGCAGTGGGAAGAGGAGGGAAGGGGTGCCAGAGCCTTAACCTGGATGCATTTGGTTGGTTTATACCAGATCTTTAACATAATTTTAATGTAGTAATTTTTATTTAATAGTAAATAACACTGAGTAAGTAGGGATTATTTTAAAGGGATTTTCTAAATAGTCTTCCTGTATTGCTTCTCAATGCTTCTCACATCCCTCTGTCCCAATTCAGGCTTCTCTGTGAGATTTTTTATTTTAGCATCACTGTTTAGTTGCTTGACTGATATTAATGCAATATTACTAATGCCTTTAATACATAATTGTTTATGCCAAAGATCACTTTTTGTTTATTGATGAATGTTTGCAGGAGAGTTATGAATCATGGTTGCCTTTGATATTCTTCCAGAATGTTTGCTCTTAAGTTCTCGAACTGTTGTGTAGAAGCTGAGATACTTGTCCACCTTATGCAATTACTGCATTTTTGAAAACTATTGGTCTGCAGACCCAAAGTGCAGCAAAAATTTGAACAAGACCATGAATGTCACTTGGAAATGTTCTACCACTATAAAACTTTGTTTATAAACCAAAATGTATTGTATAGTCTAATGTTTTCAACCTTTCTTTGGTTCTGTTAAAACAATAAAAATGCATTTGTACAAATGTCAGCTTGTGGGTGTTAATGATAATGGAGCAGTGGATAACACTGTAACAAGAAGAGCAGCAAAAAACTAAAGCAGCAGAAATACTAAAGCAAAAGAACCGTTGTTTCTCCATGTTGTGAACAGAAAAAAAGTGCAAAGTTTCTCACACAGGAGAAGATTAAATGAAGTTTTTTCTGTCCTTTGTGCCTGTCAAACTAGTAATTAAAGAATTTACTGGAAGCTGTGTTTAGTGGGAGAAAACAGGAGTTTTTCCAAGGCCTGACAGTCATCTGTTCTGTTAGACCCAAACAAGGTTCTGGAACTTTGAAATGGGGTTTGCCTGATCCTGTCAGTAAGGGGAAGAGCTGCTATTCTGCTCAGCATCTTGTTAATCTGAATTGTACTTCTCAAACTGAATGCAAGGGTGATTAGCATGGAACCACTGTCCTATTTCCTTCACCATAGGAACTTCTCAAACACTTTCTCTTGCTAAAAATTTCTACTAGCACACATAATGTTCTGACTTTGGGGAACCAATGTTTATGGGTGCTGTTGGACCAAATGTATGTCCATAGTGCCAGGAGGCACCCAGGATTCAGTCATATAGGTAAAATTAAGAGTTCTATACTGTTCACACAGATCTCTCCATAGCTGAGAGATGAGAACCCGACAGCCACCTTTGTGACATTCCCAGTGCTGGGACATCTAGAGAAGGGGAGATCAAAACTTGGCAGTATAATTCCTCACTAATGACATCCTCTGATTCCCTAAGCTGTACTCTTGATACAGGTGCTGGTGCAATTCTTTTAGCAGGAGAACAGGAACAGTTTCCCTTCTGCAGTCTGTAGCTAAGCTTGCTGTGTTTGGAGAAAGGGGCAGGAAGTAGCACACCTTCAGCAAAAGGAATCAGCCTCACACAACAACCATTTCTCTGACAAAATACATCTCTGTGCTCAGGCTGGTCTCCTGCCAGGTGAGTGCAATTCTTGTTGACAGTGAGTTCTGGAGGTGAGCTGGGAAGTGTGGATCAGAGCCTTCCCACAGACAGCAGCTTGTGTGTGCTTCCCTAGTGCCCGAGTTACAGTGGGCTGGCAAGGCTTGTTCGGTGATGTGCTGGAGGGCCAGGCAGGTGTCGAGGCCTGCCACTCCTGAGACCACCTTATGTTCTGTGTCAGCAAGGGAGTCAGTTCCCAAGGGAGATGGCACAAGTGTTTCCAGGCTGTTAATGCAGAGGAGCAGCTCCAGGTACTCAGACTTCAGCTTGGGACATTACCAGTTACCTCTGAAGACAAGGTTTCTTGTACAATTACAGTAACTGAAGGATGTAATTTGCTGAAACACAGAGCAGAACTGTAGGATGAGTAATGAATTCATAGATGTTTCTCCAGTTGAAAAAAGGCAGACTAGAAGGTTGGTAGCTTTAAATAACCAGTGTTGTGCCTACAAAAATGCAAGGCTTTCTTACTGTAAGTGCTGGTTCTTCGTAGTGCTGGTTTATCTACTGTAATTTCTGAAATTCAATAGTTGTTTATGGCCAAGTTTACCCTAATGATATTATGCTAATTTCTTTTCTTACTGACTTGCTGCCAGTATTAAGATGGGTTTCCCCTTCTTTTCCCAGGCTGATCATTTTTTGTCCCAGTATTTGAAATTTTGACTACTGAATTACTTTAGTTCCTGCTCTTCATCTGAAGCAAAGTTAGCACCTATTCATCAATTTCTGAGCCAAACAGGTTAGGGAAACAAAGGGTCTCCAGTGTCCCATCCTTCTTTAATTTTGAATTCAGCCCCCTGTGTACTGACCAAATGCATGGTTTGGAACCTGAGGGTACTGTGGAGCTTGTTTTGGTTTAAAGTGATAACAAGCTTTTGTTGGTGTATAATGAGAAGTTCAGTCAGCTTTGCATCCTCACTTGTTGAGTCTTTGAAATGTCATAAACAAATAGCTGTCCTCCATTTAAAAATAAACAATACGAAAGGGACCTTACCTGCCATGCTCCTAAACAGCCTTTTATAAACTCTAAGTAGCTGCACAGTGATCAAGTTCAGTAAAGATGCAGCAAATAGTCATTATTTAATTGTGTATCAGATGCCTCCTGCCTAAGAGCATTGTGAACCATTTATATCAGCATGAATATTTCACAAGATGAGACATTTGCAGTAGAGTTCCCTTTATTTCGTAACATTAAAGCACACAACCATTAAATACACTTGACACTTCTATTGTGCTATCTAAAAAGCTACACTCCAAAGTACACACCGCACAGATCTGGTGGCATCCACTTCAAACAAGTGGAACATCTAAATCAAAGCAAAGGCTTCACATAAAAAATAGATCTTACTCTCTGCAACTGTATTCTTAAAAAAAATGATGGAGATGATGAGATTGAATGGAAAGAAAGTGGATTACCGAAGCAACAATCACCTCCCAGATTTAATGCAGGATGTTATTTTTATCAGCTCATCTGCAGATGGCAGAAGTGAAAGCTGATTAAGGCAAATGCTTCTTAAGAAAGGCGATTTCTTGTAAACAACACAGAAAGTATTTTTTACCTCATCAGAAGCCTTCTCAGGAGTGACACTCGCTATGTCCCAGGCCCCTGGGGTCCCCTGCCCCTCTCACTGCTGCTCTCTATTTCTGAAGGGATTACAGTCTCCTTTGTGGAATGCCAGCTTGCAGCTGGCTGTGAGAGTAACTGAGCGTTCTTTGCAGGCGGCTGCAGCAGCAAAACACGCCACCAGACTTTTCCAGTGGCCTGTCTGGCCTTCATAATGTGCTTGAGCTCTGGGCTTTGGTATCTGACTGGCAGTGTAGGGTTTGCGACACTTTGTGGGTTGCCTCTATCAAACTATTCACCAGCACAACAAATCAGTAAAAAAAGAGTGAAAGTGTATTAGAAAAAAAGTACCTTATTTTAAAGCCATATTAAGAAAAACTAAGCTATGCTTTCATTGTAAGAGCTGCTGTGCACAAATGCTTTGATCCCAAACTAATCAGAGTCAATTAATTGGCACCTAATTAATAGCAACATAAGTCACTAAGCAGTCAAGTTTTTTTAAGGGGAATTTCCTCTTAGAAGTAGATCATCTTCTCATGTCCTGACTTGGAATTTTCCTGCTTTTGTAATATATTTGACACCTTTAAAAGGCTTGTATTTTTCTCCATACATGTCTAGGCGATTCACTTTCAGTCCTGGAAAAAAGCCAAAGACAAGTACAAAGTTAAAAGCAGAATGCTAGGACTCACGTCAGTCTGTTTTAAAGTCCAGCTTTCTTGAAGCATGTTAGGATTTGATAGGAAGCTAATTTTCCTTTCTTTCACAAGTTCATCTGGTTTGAATAGAAGGTTTGAATAGTTTGACTGTTCTTGTCACCTAATCACAGCTGATTTGGCAGGGCAACAACTTCCTTCTCTTTTCCTCCATGAGCCAACATCCTCCTTTCGGGAGATGAACTATTGAACAAATGAGTCTATCTTCCTCCTGTACACCACACTCATTTCCAGTCATGAACATGAGGTAAAGGACAAGTTTCAGAATTCTCTTCACTCCAATTAAAAGAACGGGCAAGGCCCCTACTATTAACTGAGGAAGGCCAGTAGCTATTAACTACCTACCACTTCAACCTGTTCCCTGCTTTCTCAGAGGTCCATCATATCTGGTGTCCAGCCACTGGATCAGCTATATTTTTCTAGACAAAAACTAGTTTAAAAGGAAACTGTAGGATTCTCTTCTTACACAAGAACTAACTGTTATTTACTCAAAGTAGTCTAGGAAGCAAAAGGACCATGGCCTGGTACCTGTCCTTCAGTCATCCTCCTCCTCTCCAAATATGAGTCTCCACACTGTGAGTCTTGATCCTGCAAACCTTGCTCGCAGAACCATTTTACACATGGACAACTCACATGATTTAAGTGTTGGCAGATTGAGGCCTTCTCTGCTTTAAATTTAGTTTTGCATTTACCATATATGCTTCATTCTGGTTTTACTTGCAGATTGTTTTAAAGAAGAAAAACTAACCAGCTTCAGAAGGAAAGAATAAGAAGGGCATTCTTCAAAATTATTGGAGTTTTATGACCATTAGAAATGGCTTTAGTGGTGCAAGGCTAAGATGAGTCAAGAGCAGCACACTAAGGCATCATCCATCCATCTTCAGTAAAAGGATACATTGGCATGTTTAATGCACCAATCAACAAAGAAAAAGCCATTCTTCTGTACACTTCTCAAGCCTTTCTTGAGCAAAACAACTGGGAATTCACAATTCCCAGCAAGGGTAACTTTTAAGTTTGGGTAAATCATTTTGGACTAAGCTGACTTCAGATCAGCATCTCCAAATAAAAGATTGACAGTTTCCACTTCATTTCCTACTACTACCTGTTCTGTCAGCACCGATTTCACATAACACCCACCCACTCACCTGAAATTGCAAGCTGTTGTATCTTAAACTGGATGTTTAAGCTTGGATTCTCCTCTGGCTTGGGGGCTCCAGACTGCAGGTTCACTATGCCTTTCAGGTTTGGTAGCTTCTGAGGGGTAATTTTGCCCACGTCCCATGTTAACACCTTGTCAGGAAGGAAAGAATAGTAGCAGTAGCTCTCTAGGAAACAACCTATGAGGTTAAATTCATATTCAGCTTTTAGTTTGGAGGCTGGGTACAGAAAGTAGCCTGGTAGCCCTGAGAATTATCCCGCTGGCTGTGAGATGGCGTGATTAGGGCTCCTGGAGGTATGGGGTCTGTTTTTGCCCAGGCTTGCTTTTGTCCTGTTCCTCAGTGGGTCTGCACAGAGTATGTCGTGTTCCCTGAGTAACAATGACTGATCCTGATGTCAGTCTGGATCAGCTGGATCCATGAAGCAAGGAGAGTAACCAGCAAAAAGTCACAGGAAATTAAGAGAACGAGGAGAGTGGGAGCAAGGCACTTGGCCAAATGAGATGTCTAAGCTAAAGTAACTTTCCCAAGGATCACTTGTTTGCCATTGATTCTTACACTTTGGAGAAATGTGGAACCAAATGGGTCCTTTACTCATCTACAAGAGGTGGTTTGTTTGCTCTCACTGTAAACTGAAAATGGATAAATGCAGAAAAACCTCAGTTCTTTCCACTTCTACAAACTTTTGCAGTAACAATCCACCTAGTTATCCCAACTCTTGATAAAAAGACAGTATAATTTATTTCTGCAGAGAGGAAAGCAGACTTCAAGTGGGGTTTTTTAGGCGTCTTTCTTTTAAAAAGATCAAGGTCTATTGTTTTTGAAACCGAATGTTACTTGGAGAGCTTTCACTTCAAATCTAATCAGTTGCTGACTGAGATATTCCAAGGGCAGCAGAAAGCTCAGAGCAGGGTCTTAGAGGCAGGAGAATGGTTTGGCTCAGACTGCACTTCAGCAAAATGGCTCCTGGGTACTAAGAAGGCTTCAGGAGCTACTTAAGTCTTACCTTAGTAACTGGGTCAAAAGTATAGCTGCCTTGTGTAGCAGTGAGGTTCATATTAAGTACAGCCTTTGGCATGTGAACTGTCATGACAACTCCTTCTACTGTTTTACCCATATTCTGTTTTGGTCCAATGGTAACATCAAATCTTCCCGAAGAACTATTTTCCTTAAAACTGATCATGTGTTTCACATATACAGGAATTGCCACCAAGCTGAAAAGAGAAAAACAGTAGCTGAATGCATCCTGGCTACTTCTCTGCTTGAGAAAAAGAAGTTTTTTCTCATAAACAGTTCTTGTTTTTCTGGCAAGTATTCAAGTTAGAACTGGTTTGTTTCAAAAGTGAAAAGTAAAGTGATACTTCGCTCTTCAGCATGATTGCCGAAGTGATTTTATTAGCAGAGAATCACAGGAAAAAATAGTTTATTTTCTTCCAAATAACTTGTCCTATTCTCTCTTCCTTCATCTGTTTATTTTTTTAAAGTAATCTCACTGAGCCAAATCTCAGAAGAGCCACCAGTCAAATCAGGCTTTAGTTTGCAATTATGTGCAGTTTAGACTTTTTTCCTTTATTCTCTCCATGGAGGTCAGAGTCCTCTATGTACATAGAGACTTATCCACAAAGCATCTAGCACCAACAATGACTACTAGGAATGGATAGCCCTGTATTACTGTCATGTGTGATTTTTTCCACTGAAAAAGGACTGCTGAGTACCTGCAATTCACTGAAAAATGGTTTCCTCCTTTTAGTGAGGACAGAGCAATAGATGAGACAAAACATGAGCACATATATTTTAGAACAAAGCAAATCTCCCCCTTAACAAGGAGAAATCTGCAGTTACTTGGATGGAAAGCAGTAGAGGGTGCATCTGGAGAACCAGTGTGTCTAAATGGAAACGTACTTCTGTGAACTGACACGGTAGGAGATCAATCTGAAATTCCCATCGGGAGGAATAAATGAAAGGACTCTCTCAGATTCCCAGCGTTTGAACCGGATACATGGATGGAAGCTGACATCATCCAGCAGCCGTGGGTTCTGGAAGTAGTGGCAAAATGGTAAGTGAAATCTCATCAAGTATGAGCAGTTTGAACTAGCTACTGAACTCTACACAATTCCTATTTCTTAGACTCTAAGTACCTTTCCTACCCATTATCGGACGCACGTTACTGAGCTAGATGGATTTCTGATCTGACCTGGTACAGCAGCTCCTGCGAGTGTATTTTATGTACAGACAAAAGCCATTCCGACTACTGAGCAATGCAGCTTCTACAATATAATGCAAAACTTGTTATTTTTCACATGTATAACACATGAAGTAGCAATTGTGCTCTTAAAATGGTTGAACTCTGATTATTATGAAAAATAAATCCTGAGCAACTAAGATTCCCAAATATAGGCTGAATTTACCATGAAAGACAGAGAAAGATCTGGCATTCCTGAGAGCTTAATACAGGAATCAATAACACCTTGGATTTCTGCAAAGACTGTGGAACCTGCAGGAGAAAAAACAGACACAAGACTTAACATTATTATGAAGGGCCTAACAGACATGGTGAAGTGCAGCTGGAGGGCACAGATGACATTTGCACAACATGCAAGAACCTGCTAAGCCCAGCTAGGAAAAGGTTATTCCAGTTACCTGTGTCCTGGGCAGCTTGCTAAAATACATGAGCCAGAGCAAACAGCTTGTCCCAAATCAGCTAATTATACTTGTGCCAGCTGTTACACAGGACTTGTACTGGATGTGCTTGAACTGGTTGCCAGCAATAAGCAAATACGAATTTCAGAACGCATGAGCTCTGAATCTTCTTTTCTTTCACCTGTCCCTGGTCTCCAGAAAACTAGCAAGTTGCGTTGTGGTTCAGGGAAGTTGAAGCACATCAAAACAACCAATATCAAAAAGCAGCAAGTTTGTGCTATAAAGCTCCAGCTAACCTTGTCTTTCACAAGTAAGGCTTGTTTAACTCCAGAATTACATATTCATCTTGATATTAAGTAGATCTATAGCAAAAAACCCCAAAACCCAAAGCAAGAATACCAAGCATCTTACCCAGGAAACGCTCATTTCCTTAAATACCGTGTAAGAACAGAAAGGCATAAGCAGGACTCTGGACTAATTAATTAGCCCCACAAGCAAAGGTAATTTTAGAAGACAGATAGAAACTACTGCTCATCTAGTCAAGGGGAAGGAAAAATGGTGACTTTATACTTGGTTTGAAAAGAAGGGATCCTGTTTCAGGTTAAAGCAGTTAACCATATCCCTATGAAACAAGATACCATCTCTATTCAGGGGAACCACCTTATCTACTTAGTCCCAGTTAAGGTTAGGAAGAAAGACTCTTGCATTGCTAGTCCCCAGGGAATCACAGCAGAAAACAGCAGCTATGACTACTGCAGCAGATCCTCAGTAAGAAAATTTAAACACTCTGTGGAAGCTGATTTGGCTTGGAATACACACAGAAATACACCATAGTCTTGATTGTACCTCCTCAGACTAAGTACTCATGCTACTCTTGGGAATCCTAATGAGCTGGGAGAGTAACACAGTCATCGGCGTGTTCTGACTGTGAGGGACACCTTCTCTGAGCTTTAAGGTGGTGAGAGTAAGAGCTGCACAATAACTATTTGTGACTATCCAGTTCAGTGGTGGCCAAAGCACTAAGTGGTGCATGGAACCAAAACAACATTGACTACTGCTACAACAGCAGCACTGAAGGAAGAAATCAGAGATTTGCTCACTGCCCCATACCATCACAAATTGGTGTTCTGCAGTCTTCAGCATTGCTAACTGATGGCCCCAATACTGAACAATACAGCAGGTTCCTGCCCACACCATTGCAATTTTCTCTTTGCATCAGTTTTTTCTACTTCTTGGCACACAGGTTATGTGGTTCCTCCTTAAAGTTAAATCTCAGAATAAAGACCTTTGTATTTGAAGATGGTATGTTTCATTGACAGAAAAGAGTATTATTATGCTTCATAATATCTGGCTCTAGTTTATATATAAAGAAAACAACACTGTCCAGCTATTTTGCACCAAGTTTATCTTGCTAGCAGAAGAAAGCTAATGAAAGATTTTGCCTTGCTTATTTGAGGGCCTGCATGGACTGCAGTACATTGTTGGCAGGAACAATGGCAGATAATTTTCTCATTGCACTTAAAACTTCAACTACTTTTTTTCCATTTATATCTGTTACAAGATAATCAATATAAAAACAGAGAACATCCAAGTACAGAATATTTCTTGTGAGTGTTCTTGAAGCAATCCAGAGCATACTGATGTTTTAAGATGAACTGAAGAAATATATTTGGGTACATCATTTTAAATTGTGTATTTTTATCTTAAGATATAGATTCATGCATATAAAACAAGCAAAAAATAGATTGGACTGTATTCTCTCTAAACATCAGCAGCTAGATGTAAACACATTAATCAAACGAAAATTAGTTTGCAAGGCATCTTACCTGATTTGTCTATAATCGCATCAATTTCTTCAATGACATCAAAATAGGCTTCATTGTTTGTGTATTTTACCCCCGCTCTGCGCCACGGAATGTTGGATAACTGTCCGGTGGGAAGTGTGTCTCCCACATTACTACTGCCTTAAAAATGAAAAGGAACTCAAAATCAGTCACTAAACACAAGAGCAATGTTTCAACTGCCAAAATTAAGAACCAAAGCGAGGTCTGCCCCCAAGAACTGCAAACTAGAACATGGAGCACTAAAATGTTATTCATGACGTGACATGACGGCACTTCAACCACGTGTCCAGACTTACCAGCTTTCAGACTGTGTTTTGCACAGGAAAAGACAAGGCTCAAGTCAGCAGGAGGTGTGAGTGGGAGTAGAAGTGGGGCTAGATCCTGTGAAGGATTTAATCACTATAATTCAAGACAGCTGCTTATGAGGGCCTTAAGCCCTCTTCCCCCTTCTCCTAAGAGTTTTAGCTGGCTGACTTCAGGGCTGATGTACAGGTAGGAGTCATTAGGAAGAAAGACATGTAAGAAGCCTTAGGGAGGGCTCCCACAATCTTTGCTTGGAGCTGTTGTTAGGCTTAGGCTCTCATCCTTGGTACCCACCTGAGCTACCTTGCAGCAACATGACAGCCATGTCTGTACCTGACCATGTGCCAAATCTATCCAGACCCTCGCCCATAGAGACCTTCTGGCTCGACCTGTCCCATTCTGATGGATATTGATGGCAATCACTGAGCTGTAGATGACCTGTTATCATCTGATCCTGTCCTTGACCTGTTGGCTCAACTTCTAGGCTCCTTACCAATGATGCCCCTGCCCCTGCCTGCCTTCCTCTCACTCAAAGCTCCTGGTTCTCAATACCACTCAGCATGAGAAAAGGCTTCCTGAGTTACCAAGTTATAAACTGACGATGCTTTAAAAAGTAAAAAAACCCATAATCTTATCACTTCTGGGGCTTAGGTGACCGACTCTGGAATCCCAGCAACTCCAGTGGAATGACTCTCTCTGCTAGAAGTAGGTCTTGGGACAGGGCCACAGCTCACGCTTGCTTGTGCCCTTTAGCACAACGCACATGCCAGCGTGTCCTGCCACGTGAGACAGCTCCACTGAGAAGCTGGAGGCCAGGGAGTATCATTTCTACACAACCTCCTGGGCAGGCCCTGTCCTAACATGCAGAAAACGAAAGGTTTTCATTCTTTAGAGCTAGCTGAAAAACTAAAAAAAAAACCACCTTCCTAAAGTCCACCCCTGTATGTGCTATAACACGGGGGAGGAATTGCAACCATTTCCTCACTCCCACACATCTCTGTAGCGGAGCAGTTGCCATGTTTGTCCCTCAGCAGCCTTGCAAGGTGCAGCAGTGCTGCACAGGGCTGGGCTGCCAGGCCAGGTAGGTAGGAGAGCTCTCAGGCTGCTGTTTCCACCTGCTCAGCACTGAGCTGTTGACAGTGACAAGCTGCAGGCTGCCTTGGGCAGGCGCTTTAGGCTCCTAGGGGATTCTAATAAGGCTCTAGATAAAACAAGAGGATTTGATGCTGCAACCCTTGGCTTCAGGAGTCTTAATTCCCCTTACAGTGGTCCATCTAGTCCATTAATGTCCTATTTTTCATAAGTGTAAATACTACCATCCAAATCCACATTTTAAAAAAACCTAACCAAACCCCAAATAACACAAATTAAAAATGAAGAGATTTATACTCAAAGACTAAGCCATATCTACTACCTAAAAGATCAGCTCCTCTGAGTGCTACCTGTGTGGCCCTGCAGCCCAGCTGCTCCCCTTCTCTAACACAAAGTACAGGCGAACATCTCCCATGTCTCTGAGCCCATGTGACACCTCATGGCTCACCTCCCTTGCACCCGCTTGCCAGACAAGCAGATTCCACCAGCTCAGCTGACGGACATTTGGCTCCATCACTGCAAGAAAGACCCATTTATAACACCCCGAAATCGAATCCATATGAATCCATATGCTGACTGGTGGTCGGGGTGGGGCAGAGGCGGAGGACAGGCTACTTGTTTCCCTTCACGCTATGTGTTCCCAGCCATCAAAGATTTACTAGGTATCCATTATATACCTTTCTGTAATGATTTCTTACAAAATGCTTAACCTTTTCCAATGCCCCTCAGTTATTCAAGGCTTGGGGTAGCTCTGTACCAATCCCAGAGCACCTGTCTCCAGTATGTCCTGACTGTGCTGAGAACTGCTATTCCTGAGAGACTTCAGCAGCTGTGGCTGGACCGGACAGTGCCACCGGGGACAACAGAGAAGCCAGGCAAGAACTGCAAATACGGAGGGAGTTGATTTTATTCAACTCCTACTTATGAGAAGTGGCAGGACAGTAAGGTGAGGACCTTACAGATTCACACCAATATGTTATTTTTTAGCTATGAGGAATGATGTGTTTTTTTTTTTCAAACAGCCAGTCATCGCTGAAAAGTATTTCTTTTCGTACCTGTGATGGAGTTGACAACAGAGCGCAAAATTGTGGGAGGCTTAATCAGCTCCTTCAGTATGTTAGATTCTGTTGCCAGTGGAAAGCCATTGTCTAGCATTTCTTCTAGAAGCTCATACACAATTACTACATTGTCCTTAATTGCAGTCTCAGAACATTCGCCGAAGTAATCCTAAACAAATACAGAGATTACAAAAGAGAGGATTTTTATTCCTGTTAAAATGCTTTGCAAAAGGAAGGTTGTTTGGTTTGTTTTCTCATAGAAAAACCCTCCAGTATACAAAGGCATCTTAGTTGCTAAATTGACAAGCTACTTCTACAGTCTGATGTTAAGGTTACATTTATCATCTAACTGGGAACAGCATGAACAGCAAAATTAAAGTAATCTCATTTACTACTATATATGTCCCAAGGGTCCTTCCACTTGTGAACATTAACACATCTGCAGTTAGAGGACTCTTGTAAAATAGAGACTATCTTTTGGCAATGCTCAGTCTTCACAGACGGTCCTTTATTTACAGAGATTGGTTGAGAAGTGACTCATGCTTTGCAGCTCCTTCTTCCCTAAAGACTGTGTGCTGCCTGACTGCATGCTCCTTCTTCCCATTTATATAACATAAACTGTAAAAGCTGGGGTTTTTTTCTGAAAGCTTTTGTACTAAGTGGGATTTGAGTTTTAGTGACTGTGCACTGGTAACTATAAAATCAAGTGAGTACATAAAATATACCTTTTTTTCCTTTGTATCTATAAACCTGTGCTTGACTTAAAAATTGCAGAGGAGAAAGTCCCTGACAAGAGGGTTTATTACCTTTCTTTAAAAGAAGTTTAAACAAAAAATCCACTGGAACTATTTTAGCATCATAGAATGTTAAGGGTTGGAAGAGACCTTAAAGATTATGTAGTCTCAATACCCCCTGCCATCGGCAGGGACACCTCCCACTAGATCAGGTTGCTCAAGGCCTTATCCAGCCCAGCCTTAAACACTCCAGGGTTGGGCCAATCATAACCTCCCTGGGCAACCTGTTCCAGTATTTTACCATCCTCACAGTAAAGAATTTTTTCCTAATATCTAACCTAAATTTCCCCTCTTTCAGTTTGTACCCATTACTTCTCCAATCCCTACAGTTCCTGATGAAGAGTCCCTCTCTGGCTTCCCCATAGGCTCCCTTCAGATACTGGATTTTAAAATCACTTAATGGTGACAGACCTGGAAAGTATCTGCTACTCGGTGCAGAAATTCAATTACAAAGAGTGGTGGCACTTCTGTCTGTATGACAGACACAAAGAAGATTTTATCCCGATAGATGCTGATGAGGTAGTGATGTGGAGTTGAGATGACAGGAGGCACATTCTCAACATCGATTGCTTTCTCCTGAGCTTCGAAGAAATAATCGCACACAGACTGGCTCACAACGCTCTTCCAGTGTTTCTCCAAGAATATATCACCAGAACAGTTTATAAGAAACAGGCTGTGGATCATTTTCTGTTGAAAACACATACAAGAAAAGTTAAAATAAACAAAAGGATATGCGGATGACATTATTCCTTATCCCAGATTCCCAGTCTTACAATAGTTATTCTTCATCAACATGCACTGTGAATTCAGGAAAAAGATTTGCTTTGCTGCTTTTCTTTAAATTGCATTTTCTTTATTTAGAGGAATGTTCCACCAAAAAATATTTCCCAGTGGATTAAGTCGGTAACGTACATCACAATGTGAGCATGAAGCAAGCACCCTTGATTTCCACTTTCATCCCTGTTTGGTATTTGCAATTTAGTTCTTAAAGAAACGCTGACTCTCATTTGTTGGCATGCACTTAAACATGACATGTAAGGGTAACTTGTACATAGAGTTTCCTGTGGCAGAGGAGTTTGTCTGACAGTCACACACATAACTTAGAATTGCACTGTCTTAAATATACACCTCTTTAGCTTGTGAGCTTTCAGCTACTGAACTACAAAAGTGGTTTTTATTTGCTGGCTGATTAGTCTTACGATCTATGCCAAGCTGCACTTGGATAAAGGGTCAGAATTCATTAAAAGTACCCAAAACTAGGAGTTTAAATCTGATTTAATGAATAAAAGTGCTTCAAATGTGCTTGGCACACATGAAAAATGTTTACATAAAACATTTTTCACCTAAAAACTCACTCATGAAAAAGAGGAGTATGAACTGCAGATAAGGAATGTAACTATTTTTTCTTACATCTTTAAACATTTATAAATAACATGCCTCAGCCACTGATCCTTCATTTTATTCATGGGGCAAGAAGCTTATCTGCCTTTTTAAAAAAACTAATTCCCAGTCTATTTCCCAACTTTCAGTGAGACAGTAAGTGAACTAAAGATGTTGGTACAAATGAAGAGAACAGACTATTATCTCCACATCTGCAGAAGAGACAAATGCTAGCAGACTTCACTTTGTCTCTTTAGCCTTTACATGAGACAGATACAATGCTCTGGCTGACCTGCAACACAATGATCCTCTAAAAAAATAAGTTCCAAGTTTAAACGCAGGCTTGGAAAACAAACCGAACTGTAACCCAAGCACTGGCATCTAAGGTGAAGTTAATCTGGTACTTATATCACGCACAAATTCATTCTATAGTTGAAGAAGCTGCCCCTGCCACTGGCTGTTCATCCCTTTTGCCTTTCAGGTATTGATCTGAGCAGGTCTGTGGCTCTGCAATTACCTACATCAGGAAAGTGCAGGAAAGTCCGGCCATAAATTGTCCAGCAAAAGAAGTTTCTGGTCAGATCAGCTTCTTAATGCAAGCTATTACACTGCCAGAGAGCTCTACTGGGCTGGCACAGGGCAGGTGGTGGAAATGGGTAGACGATAGCAAGGGAGATATTCTGAACTTAAATTTAGTCTTTGGAGGAATTCAAACATGACTGGAAAGAGACCAAACAGTTACTGGACATCCACACCTTGAAAGAGGAAGACCACCATAACCTCAGCATGTCCAAGAGAAGCCAAACACATCTACCAAAAACCATCATAGTTTTTATTAATCTTACGATGTTTAGCTGGGATCATGTCTAAAATGCAGATAAAATTTGCTCCTTTGCTAATGTTGACTCTGGCACACTAATGTGAAGGTGGCATGGAAGCATATAATGTAAATGACCCAGTCCCACAGATATTTTAATGAGTCCAAACGCTGTATGACTAAGTCTCATTCCAAAATACTGGAATGAGCATTTCTCTTTATCCAGTGTGAGCTCTTGTTGCTGTGTCTGAATCGAAACTGCCCGGAGTACTCGACTGACTTCCCAACACACTTGTAACAATGAAAAATGGTCTGGCCCTGAAGATTTTGATGAAACAAAAGTACGTCTTCCAAAGCTCACCAAAGACAGTGAAAAAGGACAGCTCAAGAAGGTCATCAATGTGCTCTTTCCCTCCACCTAAGTCAGCAGATGTGGGAAGGGAGCCAAGATCCAGCTTTTCAAATTCAAAACTCCAGCTGCTCCTTCACATGCATGACAGCAATGTGCTCATCCTCACTGGGGCCCTGCCAGGTCTTAGATACCTCCTGCTAAGAGCGTTGTGTCTCTCATGGCAGACACAGAAGACCAACAGTCTAGACAGAAAAATCCAACTCAGCCAATACAGTATATAAGGAGAAGTTCTTTTAGAAACTGTGATTGCCAATTTGCTTAAGAGCGGGAAAGGAAACAAAGCTAAACAGCGTTATTGCATGTTTCTATTGTTTTTCTCCTGGACCAAATTAATCTCTAATTTAGTTTGTAAAAAAACCCAGACAATTTTAATACTGTGAGCACAGCATTTTTACAAAGGAGCCTTGACACAATTGCTTTAATCCAGTTCAACTAAACATGTTCTGAATTTAGCCAGCATAGAACATTAAACCCCTCCAAAATCTCCTGGAGAGTCACACAGCGGTGGCAAGTATAATCAACCACTGAATGTCAGTATTGTTCCACACCAAGGCGGCCCAAACGTATGAAGGTGATCAGCTATAAAGCTTAGAACAGATCTCTGTACATTTTAATATGGATACAATAGCATATCTGTTAACAAACGTAAGACCCAATTCCTAGTAAGTGCACACAAAGATACATCAGAGACTTTCAGTACAAGCAGCACTGGCAGCACTCAATTTCCAGAGGACCTCATCTATGGCCTGCTCTAGAGGGACTGTGCTGGGCCCCGGGCAGCTTCTGACCATACTCTGACAAAGCATATTGGCACATGTGACAGTGTTTTTAAGCCCCAGCAGATGCCCTGCTGCTAACAGATAATACAGATTTTATTCATCTACAGATCAAAAGTGGTTGCATTTGTCACAATATACTTTCAAAAATCACAGCAGCGCAGCAGACCAAGACATTTGGAGCTCCTGGAACACCAAATGGCTGTGTTAGCAGGGCCTCTTCTTTGCCCTGAGATCCATTTAGGATATCAGACCATGGCTTGATACGCAATCAAGGAAGAGCGTGGGTAGCCAAAAAGGGCATTAGTGTTGGGCCACTGCCCCTATTTCCTCACGGGCCCCAAGCTGCCCAGGTACCAGCTGTGTTCATGTTTGTGTGGCCTTGTGGTGAACTGGAGTAGCAAACTGATCCAGGCACCATGCTTGGCAGATGACAGCGTTGTACTATCTGTGGAGGCTGAACAGTAAAATCCCACCTAGCTGCCTACCTTATCTTCTAGTAGGAAAATAGGGATTACAGGATTTCCCATAATACATAATTATTCTGCTTCTAGTGTAAGAGTTCCCTTCAAACCCCCTCTCATACTCCTTTCCTCCTTCACAAGTTTTAGAAGTACACTAATTTGCTGCTAAACTGAAGCTCTCTCCTTGCAGCCTAAGTGCAGAGCAGGCAGCCCCAGAGGCACAAGCCCTGTCCTATCAGCCAAGGGGCAGCTTCATCAGCACGATTCCCAGTGCTGACTAGAATAAAGAAGCTCTTACAGCAGTGGGGACGTCAGTCTATTATACACAAGACTATGTAATTTGATTTATCCCACTCAGTGTCAAGCAATTGGCACCAGCTGATTAAAGATGGATATCATGTTGGATATCTCAGAACTGATAATACTACAAAAATATCTTATGTAAACTATTATTTAACAAACATTACTTACAGTGCTCCAAATACAAAAATTTCTCTTCTACTCTATTTTTGAGTGCCAGATTTCATTTCAGACATGTAGAGATCTCCGAGTTAATTTCTCAGTACCCTACCTTCTTGTCTCATCAGAACATTAGACTTGGGAAAAAAAAAAAGATTGAAAAATGCTGAACATAAGAAATCAATCTAATAACAGTAAAATTCCTCACACCAATAGGTCACTACCTGTGGCTAAACAGCAGAACATGTTAACAGCTGCAGCACTTCGAGGGTCAAGGTATTAAAGTGAAGTTCCTAAGTTTAAAAAAACAGTAGCAAAAGCAAAATTTGTAAATCCAAAATTTGTAAATCACGAGATTCTTCTACATGTAGTAGTGCACACATACACCACTTTGAATGTCGGCATCTCTATGTAAGGTACTGAACGTGTGCTTCTAGGACTATTTCAAAAGGACATGCCTTCCATCTCTCTTCTTTTAGGCCTACCTAAGAGCAGACTGAAGGTGTACATGGATCATTATTTGCACCTTTAGGCCAAAGCAAGCCCATCAAGCTCCTTTTCAGTAGGCTGACAGCCTCCCATACTACTGCCTGACTGAAAGGCATCTTACAAGCTCTGCAGCAACAAGCAGCCCAGAGAGCTTTTGCAGCTTCTTCTCACAGACTTCCCATCCTTGCTCTGACACAAGATACTCCACATGATTCTTTTCATTTTCATCCCACCAGAACTTGAAGTCCTCACAGAAGAAAAAACATATTTTAATTAAGGAGCCTTTAATATGCCGTTTCCACATCTCTTATCTTTTGACTAAATCTGGATTTGCAATGTTACTGTTTTCAAATCCTTGGCACAGAAACATCTGGACTGAAGTCACAGCAGGCTCACGAGACAAAAGTGGAGCTCATTGGCAAGAGGGAGAGGCTGTGAGCATGGGAAAAAGACTGATTACAAATGCTTGATCTTAGCTACAATTAAGTACTCTAAAATGTAATTAATGCAGGAATAGTTACCAGCTGCTTTTCCATAACACTGAGTTGAGTTACAGTAAAAGCTCTGAAACCAGAAGTGAGGAATTTATCACTGACCTCTGCAATGCCCTTTAGAGCTAGTACTAATTACTGAAAACGGCTCAAAATGGGACCATCACTGAGAAAGTATTCCATAGCTTCCATGTTCCCTGCTCTGAAGGGTGGAAAGATTAGTGGAGGTGGACTGTCTGGGTCTCTGTTATGTATTTGTGGAAATGAACTTCTAGTAACAAGTGAATGGAAAGTAATCAAATGCTTAAAGTAATCTGGAGAAATATGTAAGCTAAAATAGGCAGTTCTATTTCAAAGCCATTATTTTTGTCATAACCAGCTGTTCAGCACTTTAGCTTTTTCTTATAAATTCAAAATGCACCACAAATGTGGCAAAACTAGAAAACCTTTGTTCCTGACCTCCCCAGCCCCAGTCACTGGCTCTCAAACCAGCAAACCTGATGAAGAGAAGTCCTATTGAATACTTGAATGACATTTTCAAGACAGCCAACATGGCAGCTCTGAAGATAACTGTATAACTGGCCAGACCAACCTGATGCAACATTAGCAGCTGTGATTCAATTTGATAAATCTGTAATTCTGAGGTTTACTAAAATGTGAATGTTCTGAATTTCACAGCTTTTGTTAGTCTCCTATCACTGTTTGTGTATCTTACTGTTGCTGATCAAGTGTCACAAATCCTTTTATGTATAAGATGCCCGTGGCTTAGGTATTTGTAGAGTAGAGTAAAAAAATTTTTGCAATCTTTTTTAAGAACTGCCTGGTGTCCCTCTCTGTTAGTTAAGCAAAACTCTGTATCTACTCAACACCACAAAGTGCTTGTGTCTGTACAACTACTCAGATGCATATTTTATTAGCAAGATCATCCCTACTAAAGAGTAAACACTTTGCTTTCCAGATGGTCAGTATATATTTATCTTTACTCTCATTTAAAACACTGTTAGTAACTATTTGGAATTGTTTTTAAAAGGAAGTAGTCCTTTGAGAATACTCTGAAGTTGTCTTAAATCAGTGTTTGGTATCCATAACAAAATCTGCAACTTCCTCTGTGCCTCTACCAGTAACAATTACGGCCTGCATGAGAATTTGTTCACCATTTCATCTACTGACTGATGAGCTTTCCAGTAATACATTTGCATGGCGCCTCTGCTCAGTTTAGTTTCAGTATAAATCTTCCAACTGCTGGCAAGATAGTTCCATCTCTTGTCAACAAAACAATATTAGATCCTGAATAATCGAACAATATTAGATCCTGAATAACTGCAGTTCCCTTTGGGACCTGCACGAGTAGCAAGCTTCAGTGGAAAAGCTGGAAAAGCAAGAGTTTCTTAGAAAAAAAACCCACACCAAAACAATTAAAAATTAATCACTAAAACTATATTTTTACATGAAGATGGAACATTTCTAACACAACTTACATCTGAATCAGTAGCTTTAGGACTACTACGGAACCACTTAAGAAATTCACTCTCTGAAAGCAGAACTGAGAGGACCAAATGGACACAGGCAAAGTGAGTATCTTGCTGCATATTTACTGTCAACAGTATTTTCAGGAACAGATTGATAATTATGCTCATATTCCAGCCAAACCATGAAACTTTGAATGGTCAAGGCAGCAGGATTCTATCATAGGATAGAAAGCCCTCAACTCAGTAGTTCTTTGTGAAGATGTTTTCCATCCTGCTCTCCCAACTCACTGCTCCAGTAAGTCTGACTGGCTGGAGCGGCAGTCCTACGAGCTTTATACTACTCCCTTTCACAGGCACTATTCGAAGAGACACTCAAGGTTCCAGAAAGGCCAAGCCCAGCACCAAAGAGCCCTGCACTACTGAAACACTAGATCAGAACCAACAAATACCACTGGAACTCTGCTGTGGCACACAGCTCTTACTCAAGTGTGTGCAGTCCACCACAACCAGCCCAAATGCAGATGGCAGAAAGAAGGCACATAACCATTTGCATCTCCCTTCTCTTCCATGAGAAGAGAGCAAAGGGGCACTCTTTAATTCTTTCATCCCATATGAATGAGTATCCTGAATACTGTCTGAAACAATCTTCTAAGAAGCTCCTGTTAAAAAGCTGCCTCTTTTGTTGAGTTGAATAAGCATAAACAAGATTTATTTTCCAGATATTAGTTTTTTTAAACTATATGGGAAGCTGTTGGGGTAAAGTTAAAGGGAAATAAGAGGAAGGAACTTCACATTTTTAACAAGGTTTAATTTGATTTCTTTTCATTATTACAGCCATGAAGTACAGCTGCCACTTGTCACCTGCTGTTCAGACTTCCCTACCTCAAGGGCTTCAATTTCTCTTTCATGAATCCTCGTGACAACGTTTCTCTTAAAGATTCTTAATGAGAACTTCTTATAAGGAGAGCTTTACCTGAGAAAGTAACTGGGACTTAGCTGATGCTAAAAATTTAATTTCTGCCTAAGAACAGCAAAATTAAGCACAAGAGGGCATGAAGTAGTCTTAATGTTTAATTTGCCATTTGCTAATAATTTTTAGGTAATTACACACAGACAGGAGAGAACCTGATTGTCCTATGCTTTTTTTTTTCAAACCCAGGTATGGTTGTGGCCTTAAGTTAGCACCCAACACACCACACATTACACCCTAGACATTCACAGTGAAATATCACTCAGATATTTATTCTCCCTTTTTTTTTTTTTTTTTTTTTAATGAGTAGCTATGTACAATTCAAATCTGCTGGGAACTGCCAGCAGAATCATTCACATGGTTGGCATAGTCAATTCTTTTGTAAAACATTTCTTGTATCATTTTATCTCTTGCATGAGTAATTCAGTTTGTTTGTGCTCTTCTTGCCAAATAGCTTTTCCCTTTCCCATAGTGCAGTCTGCCTGCTATGGAACAGGAATTTTCATTATTCAAGTATGATTTTTTGCCTGGTTGTTTATAGATAGCCACAGAATGGTGCAAGACAGCTACAGAACAGCTGTCCATTCCTCCAGTTTGATCAACATCTAAAGGGTACGAATCATTCATCATACTGAAAAAATGGCAGCAGCACTGCTACTTCGAAGCAGGTTAGAACTGAAACAAAAGAAGAGAAGCGACAACCTCCACTCAGCGACCGCTGGGTACCGAGCGGGGCAGACGCGATGTACAGTGCACAGGGGAGGATGATAATGGGTTGATTCCCAGGGCAAATTACGCAGATCTACACTCAAGAGAGCGCCTTGCTAATTAAGCACGTACAGCACGACTGAAACGACCAGGAGTGCAGCAATGCTGCTGCAGAACGGCCCGGGTGAGCCGGGCGCCGCCGCCGCCGCTCCCGCAGCCCCAGCCCCAG
>VZRE01017376.1:0-29773 GCA_013396775.1 Cephalopterus ornatus
GGTTGGATACTAGAAGGAGGTTCTTCACCTGAAGGGTGGTTGGACACTGAACAGGCTCCCCAGGGAAGTGGTCACAGCGCCAAGCCTGACAGAGTTCAAGAAGTGTTTGGAGGATACTCTTAGGCGGATGGTGTGACTCTTGTGGATGGTCCTGTGCAGGGCCAGGAGTTGGATTCAATGGTCCTTGTGCATCCCTTCCAACTCAGCATATTCTGTGATTCTGCGACTTGCTGCTGGGAAACATTTTTATCTATCATATAGGTCAGTAAGCCTTGTGTATCTTATGATTTGCATCACATAACTCAAGCAGCTTCATGTTTATGCTGGCTGGAAGTGCAGTAAATGAGGAAAATAACAAAATGCACCAGAAGAAGTGGCAGTCATACAGTCAGACACAGTGACCAAAATATGCTTTGCATATGTGCTTCTGAAAATGGTTGTACGCTCTCGTACAGGTATAGACTGTATTTTCCCAGGTAAGTTTAAATTGCATTGACTAAGTCCCAACTGACTTGTGATGTCTTTGACATTTCTCAGCAGTGAACGTGACTGACAGAATTTACTTTGCTGTTCACGAGTTCATGCTGTTTCCTTTCCAGTATTTATTAACTGCTTCTATTTGACTAAGATTCCTTGTGTGCTCTGTCTTACTTCTGTCCTGCAAGACTTGACAGCCTGAAATATATTGACAGAGGTGCTTCAGGCTCTAATTAGTATGCCTTTGAAATAAAGATTATAACTTTCTATACAAGCAGCAATGAAAAGCTGTGGCTTTATTTCAGCAATATTGAAATGGGGAGTAAGACCATCCAGTTCCATGCATAACCTTCTGGTGGTGTTTCATTAGTTAGTACATAGCATCTCTTTTATTATTATAGGTATTTATTCTGTTCTGATAGCAAAACTGAAGATGCAAATGCTTTTAGAAAACAAACCTAATGTTTTAGTCAGTATAGCCATCTGTGATAAAAAGGAAATGAAACATTATTTTAATAGTAATGACTTAAAAAGAGACAAGGTAGATTTAATAAGGCTGTAGGGCTATTGAGTAGAAAGGCATCTATGACTAAAACACTTCCATGGGCTACAAAGACCTGAGGGCAGAGTCAATGTTCAGGAGAAGTACCTGTTATATGCTTATCTTATTCTAACTTTCTTTCCAGCAGGATCAAAATATCATCTGTAGGAAATAGCATACTAGGTTAGATGGCTGGACTCTTGTTCCTATGACTATTGTAAGACTTTCGCACTAGTAGGCGGGAAAAAAAAAATCCATACTCCTTCAGAAGCAGGTCAGAGACATGATTTGAATTGCATCTGTGCAGCTGTGTGATCTTTGCTCATGTTGTGCAGTACATGCTACCTTCACTCCCAGTGTCAAATATGTTGTATTCCAGAAAAATAGCTTTCTTCTGCCATATCTACCTACTACCATAGTGCAGTTTCCTTTCTTTTGGATTGCAGCTTCTGGTTTAGAAATAAAGAACTGTCGACCATATGAGGCAAAAATCTAGATATAGTTGCAGGAAGAACTGTACTCAGCCAAAATAGTAACCAGGGTGAGTTTTTTTTTCTTAATTTTTTGTTTTAATTTCTTGCAATGAGTTAAAATATTTTAAACTCCAAGTAGATTTAAATGGTAAATATCTAGACATATCTGGAATTTCACAGTTTCTACAGAGGTGTGCACTTGTAAATATGTTGCTACTAGGTGTACTGGCAATTATGAGCCTGTAGTGGGTGAAATATTTATGTTGTGCTCTTGGAGACTTGCTTATATGTGGAGTAAACAGAACTACTATTGATGTTAGTACCAGGGGGAGGTATGGAGCCTGGGAAACATTCACTTTGTATAAAACAACCTATGCCACAGATGACCAACTAGCAACTCTGCTGTTATTTGGTATCCTTGACTTCCTTTCTCCTCCCCCTCCCCCCCCCCAAAAGATATTTCCTCAAAGCAAATAAACAGGATTTCCTCTAAAAAAGGAAATGATTTTTTCCAGTTACTCTTTTTTGTTTTCTTTTCTTTCTGTTAATGTGTTAAGGAGGGCTGATACTCCTTGGAATTTTGTTTCCTGCCTCTGCAGTTGCATCTTGTGATACATGATGGTAGTGGCAATACCATCTAAATATCATGTTTATCAATAATGGTTTGATTATCAGGTGTTGCAGACATTTCATGTTCTCTGGACTCTACCTGGGAAAGAGCATTTTATATCTATCCTTTTCTCATCTGCCTTTCTTCACAAACCTAGTTGTCTTCACTTGAGAGCTATTTTTGGGGAAGTAATTTCTATGAAGACCACAGTCCATTGCTCCAACTCATGTCACAGCTTGAGAGCAACTGAAGTGATATTTTAGAGGCACTGCTTTTTGGTTTTGCTTAACTTCTTAGAGGAATGTAAAAAGCAGTTAGCAAATCTCTGAAAATATACTTTTGTCTTTCTTTTCACCCCACCCAACTACTAGCTTCAGCCATTTATTTTTTCACTTCCTTCTGGCCATTTTAATATCCTTTCTCTCCCATTCAATTCACAATCATCTCTCAAATGTAAGCATGTTAACTTAAGCAACTTTATGTGGAGAATGATTCTCTAGGGCTGGCTGACGGATTAAGTGGCAGTACCTTGGTTGTGAAGCAACCTACATTTGCACATTCTCCGGTCGTTTCCCATTAAAACTTAAATCCTTGTTCTGTTGTGGCACCTTTGAAAAGCAGACCTCTCCCTTACATCTAAATGTTATGAAAACCAGGCATACTGTAACCCAGAACCCTAAGGAATGCTTGATTGAAATAACAGATCAGAAAAGTCTCTTGCTAACATTCCTATGATTATAGGTTTGCTCAAGTGACAGAAACATGCTGTCAGCTTGCTTTCTGCATACAGCCTAATTTTGGTCCAAAAGCTAACATAGCTCTTAACAGCTTCACTGATGCAGTATTTGTGGGGATAGATAACTCTTTAAAATGTAACGGTATTCACTGCATTTCCTCTTTCTAGAATTATCTTGTGTATTGCTGATTGGGTGGTTAGTCTGGTTCCTGCTGTGGAGTAGAATGTATTTATTCCCTGTTAGTGACCACTGAGATTGAATAGAGTGAGTGAAGGGAAACAGAAGTGACTCCTTCTTAGATCCTCACAGGTAAACAAAAAAACAGTTTTGGTTTAGCCAGCTGTGTTCTTCTGTAGTATCTATCTTGGTTAATATTCTCTTCGGATTTCTTTCATTGGTAACTTGTACCTGGTTTGACATCTCACATATAGGTCTGAGGACATTGACGTAGGAAATGCAGGGGTTAAAAAAAAGAAAGAAAATAAGAGAAGAAACATCAGTGGGTTATGATTTACAGTTAACCCCCCTCCCCCAATTAGTTAGAAGTTAGTTTTGAAATGGTGTATTACATCAAGCAGCAAGCATGGTGCAGGAGAAAATAACAGCTTCCTTTCGTTTTCATGTGACTAAGTGACTTGAATAGATGATGTGAACACATAAATCTAAACTCATTTAACACATTATGAACTTAACCATTTGTTCTGATCTGTGTTATAGGTATTTGAATGAGTAAACTTAATGTGAAAGTTCCCCTAATGCTGTTAATCACAACCTTTTCATTTACAATGGAGCTTAGTAAATAAGTAATGAGAGCCCCTTTGGCACAGGAGGCTATTTGCAGCCTTAATACAGGTGAAGATACACATGCTAGAAGTTACAGTGCAGTTAACTCCTACCCTGGTGTGCACAAAATGAACATGAGCTGCTTTAAACATAGTTTAAAGCTTCCTGGAATTGTTCCAGGTTCAGATATTGAAGCTCTTTCTATTTCACTGTTGATACTCATGTTTGTTCTCTCTCCCTCCCACCCTCTACGCCTCCTTCTCCCTTTGCAGGCAAGGGCAGCTCAAGCATCTCATCCGACGTGAGTTCAAGTACGGATCACACACCCACCAAAGCCCAGAAGAATGCAGCTACCAGTGAAGGTAGGCAGCTGGTACTCATTACCCAGTGAGTACCAATGAGGTCAGGCCTCCCAACAGAATCTTTGTAGTTTTCAGAAGAGGAACCCCTCCTCCTCATTCCTTTTGTGTACACTAGCATTGGTCCACTAGAAATTTAAAAACAGTTCTTCCTTTAAACAGCTTTTACTCCTACCTGGTGTAGTTTCTGATTTAAGCTTGTGACAAAGGATTCAAGATACTTCTGTGGAATCCAAATGTAGAGGGTTGAGAGTAATTTTGCATGTCGCTTTTTCAGCAAAGGCTGAAAGATTTTATATGATCTGATCTTGCAGTTATTTTTGTAGAATATACTTAATGGAAGCTTTTTAACATACATTGTAGGTCAATTATCACTCTCTTCTTTTCATACTGTGAGCACCATGAAAATGTGAGTTGTTTGACCCAAGTTTTTCCAGAAGTGTATCTATGGACATGAAGAGCTGACACAGCTTTAATTAGATCAGCACACCTGACCTACAGTTATTGGAGTATGTCATCACTCACAACTAGATTTTTAATGTCTAGGGAAGTAGACATCTTCTGTGTCAGTTCAATGTTGTTCTAACTGGCCTATGAACAGAGAAATGCTGATTCTTTCTTGCTGCCTTATATGTGAGTAGGTATGCTCTGTTAAATAGAAGTCTTTTGGCCTTAGTTTTCACAAGTGTGTCTTCTAAGGAAGAGAAGAAATCATTATATATAGTTTAATGAGGTAAGCTGAAAGGATTTTTTTTTACATAGTACAATTATGGGCCTAAACTAATATTTCTGCTCAACTGTCATAATGATTTTGTTATACTTGGTTGTTTTCAAGTAATAATTCTGATTTCTTACAATTCTCTCACTAAAAATGAAGTTACAAGATGATTATTCTTAGTCTACCTTTATTTCTTACGACTGAAAGAAATCATAGACTGTTGAATAGTTCTAGTTTGGCAACTATAGAATCTGTTCAGCAAAAGCAGTTCATGTAAGTAATAAACGACCACATATAAATCACCAGAGTTTTATTGTTAGGCATGCATAATCCCACACCAAGAATTAATATCTGGTACCTGTGAATCATGAGAGATACTGGTTTACAATCTCTGCTTTTCAGTCCAGGCAATACATTTAACAATAAATAAATAAATGGTTAATAATCTTAAGTTGAGTAGTAGACTTCATGGTTCTCTAAGCCTTAGATTCAAAAGTTTTGAGGTACTTGAAAAAGGTGAATTGCCAAGACACAAAATAAATGTAGGAAACGTATTCTCTGTATGACAGCCAGGAATGAAAAAGAAAAGAAACCACAAAGGAATAGTAGAAACTCTTAAGTCAGTATGTAACAATGGCTTTAAATTTCTCTTCTACTTCAGTCTGTAAAGCATGTTTTTTTCCTTACTTTCAAATCAGATAATGCAAAATAATCCTTAACTAATCTCTAAGATTTGTGTTCTTAATGTAGCCCACTGTAGAGCAAGTGGATGCTAGTGTTGACCCTGAAATCTTTGCCGCTGGTTTGCAGCTGATTAATTCATTAGTGAGGGAGGCTTTAATGCAGATCAGCAGATGATGTAGTGGAGATGTTGTTTTTGAGTTCTTGTGCAGATTCAGAAAGAGTTCAGAGCAGTGGAATTGTGTATTCTATACTTGGAGGCAATTTCAGATGTGAGCCTAATATTTCTGTGCCCTAGAAGAGTCGGATTTGGTAAACACTAATTTTGACAACAGCAGAAGTAGCTTCTTCCTCAGCCAGTGCTACTACTACTTTCCTACAATTTTTTTTTTCTCCTCAGGAATTACTGATGTGGATCAGTTTAACATAAATTACCTTAATATAGATTGCTGCATAATCTGGCAAATATTTTGAATGTCATGACCAGGGAGCATAAGAATTCTGTGAAGGCAAGTGAGACCAGAGACGTGGAAGTAATGCCGGGGGAAAACTGTCGCTGTTGAAACTGGTGCTGTTACTGTAAGGCACATTTATCAACTGTTGTATGTCTGGTTTTTTTCCTAATGCTGCCTCTTTTCCCCATGTATGGTAGACTTATGCTGAAGGAGGATTCGGCTGATCAGAAAGACACATATCTTCTGCAAGATGACAAGAGTTCTGTGCTTCCAAGACTGAATGCTTTTGTACTGTTCAGTTATCAAGTAGCGCCAGTGAAGTACAGGAGTCTGATTGTGTTAGATGCTGCACAAGCAGTGAGACTTGGGTATTTTGGGGTGTTTGCTTAATGTTGTTTTAACCATTAGCTAAATTTACCTATTCCACTCTAGTATTTACTTGCCATGATACGGTAGTATCTGCCCACCTCAGAGATTGGTAAATGTGTCTTGCCTTTCACCATGAGACTGGTTTACTGCAGGGACAGAATGCTTCAATTCTCCCTATACTGCAAATTCATAGCGCTGTGTGCTGTCCGATGATCCTATGAATGCAACATGTGTTGTATGTGACGAACTGTATGCATCATAGCTGTGGAGTGGAAAGGACTATGAAACATTGCGGGTGAACTCTTCTTCACCTACATTGTCATGGGAGATGATCCTAATTGAACAAGCAGCAGACAGCTTCTTTGCATCCTTTGAATTTCTATTGCCAACTGAATTTCCAAGTGCCCAGCTCTGTGCAGAGCATAGAATTTGTTTGGGGCTGAAGGTCTTTCACAGCAAAGTAGGAGCTTTCCAGCTTTTCAAACAAACCTAACTCTTTCCAGTTCTGCACAGCTTGTCTTGTGTTTCTGTAAGACAGTTGACACAACAGTTGTTGAAGCGAAGTCAATGGAATGCCTTGAAACAACAAGAAAGGAAATTTGTGGGACTGATTCATACAAGCTTTGTGGTACTCTACAGCAGAGAAGCAGTTGTATAAAGTACTACTTAGGCAAGTACAGATTCCCAAGGACTGCAAAAAGATGGCAAGCAGGACTTGAAAGAGCAAACCGTTTCAGGAAGTATCTGACAGCAGGTGTTATCTTGCCATCAGTTCAAGCAATCAAAGGAACCAGACTCTTCATCTTGAGTACTGCAACCATGTTATTTGTCAAGTTTCAGTGCTGTGGTGTTTATCTATGGAATGGATGCCAGAAATGAGTAACAAGATGCTTGAAGTGGCTTATGTGTTCTTCTGCTCTTAGATATTTCTTAATGGGAATGGGAGGTGTAGTTATGGCCAAAATAATGGTACCCCACTTCACACTGTGGATTAAGAGCATCTGTAGAATTGTTGAATATTTTGTGTTTCAGAGAGACAGAATGTTTGTCATGCTATTAAATGTGCCTGGGTGAACTGCACATCCTCCAACAGAGAAGGACAGTATGTGTTAGTATCCTTAGCCAAACAAGCTTCAGTCAGTGATGTATTGGAGAGGTGACTACTACTCTGTGTAAAGGAAAGCACACAGTACCTGGCAGACCATGCAGCTTCCTAAATTCAAACTTTGAGATATCAGTGATGCACTTGAGAGAAGTGAAGAGGTGAGGCTGTACTGGCACCGAAACCGGAGTCCATTTGCTCTTCTTATGGCCCTCACTTTGTGCACTTCAGTGAAGGGCAGGTGGCAAAAAACAAATGTCAGGTACTCTCTGTAAATCACAGAGTAAGGACTGTAGAGACAGTTTGTCTACTGCTTGGCTCAGAAGAAAGCATGGTAGCCTGTGGGTGTGCATGCACACTAATGCCTCCACACTGTCTCCTGTTCTGAGGATATGTTTTTCTTTACCTTTGAATATACACTCTGCCTTTTATTTCTTTTGCAGTCTTCGACATTGTCTGCAATTCTTTATCCTATCAATCAATTATAGTTAGAAACTTGAGAACACATGAGTTTTTGCTACCCCCCATTGTTCCTCTGGCAAGTGAAAGACTAAATGGATTTTTGTGGGCCATTTAAATGCAATTTGCTAGACGCAGTCTCAGCTGGAATATTATTGTCTAGAACTTGATTTAGAAGATTAGACTAAATGACTGTTTTTGTATGGGCTTACCTTGATCAGGGAGTTTTCTTCTAACACTTACCTGCAGGGCGTGGAATGTTATGTCCAAGCTGAATGGTTCATATTAACTTGACTGACTGTTTTTCAAATAAAAAAATCAATCCTGTTTGCACGTCATATGTAGGGCTGTTAAGCAGTAATCCAGAGGCAGCTTTAAACTGAGAGCTCATGTATGAGCTTCATGTATAAGTTCTAATTTATTTCTCAGTTGCTATAAAATCAAACTGAAGTATTAGGCCTGAAGCAAAACACTGTTTCAGCAGAGCAGCTCAGTGCAGAAATACCTCTGAATATACCCTATTAAATCTTTATATTTTGCATTTTGCAAATATACAGTGAAGCCAGCTGCTGTATTCTGAAGTTAAAACTTTATCTCCTTTTAGTGATGTTGACTTTTAGGGGCCTTCAGAAAATGTTTTACTTTTTCTCTGTCTGCAGTACTCTGAGAATTCTAGAATACACTGCAATATGTATTTAGTGTGGATATCAAATGTATTTGTTTTGGCAGTACCTGTTTGTATGCATCTCAAGAGGAGAGATATTTCTTCTGCAGTTTAAGTGTGTACTAGAAAAGTCCCCCACTCTCATAGTTGCATCCTCCTTTCTGTTTTGTTTGGGTGCTTTAGCAATTCTGCTAGACTTGATGGTGCTGGGTTTATGGTTGGACTTCATGATTGTAAGGGTCTTTTCCAACCTTAAATGATTCTATGATTCTTGGAAAAGCAGGACCTATAGCCTGGCAGGAATAATTATGTTCATTAGGAACCATTCCCTGCATTAAATCAGTTGGGGGGCAACTGTGTGAAAATGTAGCACTTTGAAACTATGTAATGCTTTAATTACTCATGTAAAAATGCTACTTTATGCCCTGTGCAAAACGATACTTGGCTAAAGTTGGTCAGGCTGTGTTTCTGTGGCCATCAGCCATTGTTTTGTTGAGGAACCTAGCCAATGAAGCGTCTATAGAGAAAAATTACTTTTTCCAGAAAAAATTGACTTCTGTATCAGAAATCATTTATCACTGCTCTACTTGGGAATATATATTTCCTGAACGCAAATTTATTTGGGTTGTGTGCCTTTCATTTCCCCTTACAGGTGAGGGAACAAAGTACATATTGTAGGATATTTTCAGGGAGGATGTCATTCATAATCATATCCTTTCAAAAGACAGAGTATCTTTTGGATCTTGAAGTAATTCTTAATTTATTCAATGAATTTAAGAGGAGGAGTTCTTGCACTGTGCACAGTGATGGACACTATGAAAAATTTGGGAAGATGAAACAAGTTCTTTGCTACTGAATGCTTTTGGTATTTAAAATTGTTCCTGATAGAGAATCAGCTTAAACTGAGGTTCAGGTGAGTGCAATCCTGATCTTTTTCCAGAGGGAGATAAAAATCTCAGAGAACCAGTTTGCAAATAGACATCCTTTCTGTGTATTATGATTCACATAAACAGGTAGGTAGCTATGTTTAGTATACTGGAGTTTCAGTGAAGCTTTTGAGTGGTTTGTGTAACATCCTGGGGCACTGAGCTAAGTATTGTAGCAAAAGAATGTTGCCAAAAAGTTTTTCCCCTAGATTTTCTTGATGATCCCTTTGGTGGAAAGAGCTCTTTTGTTCCTCTTAAGAAATCTCTTCTCACTTCAGTTCTATTCCATTTGTCCTTTCATTTTCTCTTTTACATTAGAAGCTTACTAGCCCAGTATCAGAAATGAAAACTGTAGATGTTCTTTCTGGATGAATTTTAAACATGTATAATTTCTATTCTTTTGATGGCAGTTCTCTTTATCTCTGTCCTCATGTCTTTGCAGCCTCTCTAGTTGGGTATTTTGGGCTTTTGGTTCTACTGCTGAAGTACTGTCTAAGTAGGCTTTCTGTACACCAGACTGTGTCTGAAGTTGATATGAATGCCTGAATTTGCCCCTGCTTGCTTGGAACTGGGCAGAGATCCAGTTGGCTTGAAGTGAACTGTGGCTGTTTTGAGTTGGTAGTGAAACTGGAGACCAGGTAAGTTTCCTGGGGTTTTGTGTTACTTTTCTAGCAGGAGAGTTTTATAGAAAAGTGAAATGTTGCACTACTGAATGTGCCAAAACAGAATCATTTGAAGCCAAAAAAATTGGGGAAGAATAAGAGAGGGGTGAGAAGTGTGACAGTCAGTAAATCCAAAACTATAAACACTTTGGCAGAATAGACAGAGTTCACTATTTAAATTCCTTTAACCAACATATCTGAATGCATACGCAAAATATAATCACCTCAAGTAGTATGTGGAAATACAAAGTAGTATAGAGATTGCTGTTAGGCACTAATTTTTTTTGCGTTTAACCATATTTTGATATGCTTTTGCTATCTAAGAGGCAGTGTTCCTGCAAAACTGTTCTGCTAATTATAACAATACCATTGCAATCAGCATTTAAATCAGAATTCAAATATAAGACAAAAGTAGCTAGGACATTGGCAAGGTTAAAACTGCAAATTGAAACCTTATGTTATTCTGGCTAATTTGTACTGAAATGCTGTGGCCAAATGTTTAAAACTTGCCCAAACAATACTAAGAACAAATTGGAAAGGTACATAAAACTGCAGTCTTGTTTGATCTGCTGCCTGAAATGTGAGACCTACCAGAGCAAATGCACTTACAGTACAGTTAAAGAGAAATGATCCCAATTTAAAAACCTGGCATTAGCTTTTCCGAATGAGGTCTGATGCCTTGGTAGGAGTGATTATGGTTTATTCAATTACCTGTAAATCTGATTTTAAGGAATCCAAGATCCCCAAATGTAATTCTTTGGGTAAAATGCTGTAGCGAACTACTTAAATACTGTTATCACAGGGAGGTTCTGACACTTAGCTGTTTCGTCTGTTATTGCCTATGGCAGCTATCTAAAGTAGTTTCCTTCTCTGAAAAGTGTAAGGTCATCTTGAAATATCTGATGATTGCCTAGCGTTTTTTAGTCTAAAACCCATCCTTCTTGAATTGCTAGACTGTTTCCTAAGACTGCTTGAAGAATATATACAACTCGATAATATATGTTTAAATATGTCTGGTTTATCCATTTTTCAGAATTTATGAACTGAGACTAGCAAATTCGTCCAGATTAATTGATTGAAACAATGAAATAGAATTGGAACAGCAATTTTTTGTACTTTAACTTGACAATCCCTGTTAAGATGCTGTGGTTTAAATTTATTGCACAAAATATCCTGCGTTATTTTCCTGTATCTTATCTTTTTATGTCAGCTTGTCAAATGGCTGCATAATTTTTGACTGATACTGCCAACAGTGCCAAAACTAGCAGCGTGCTTGACTAATATCTGCTCAAGAGTTGCTGACTCATTCTGTTCTTGTTTTCTGGGTATTGTACCACAGTGGCTGCTACTATGCTTTTTTGAGTCACTCAAGTTTGGCATCTCTGTGTTTCTGCCAGCATTCCTCAGATTTCCGTTTAGAAATACGTACTGAGATTGGCTGATGAAAATGGCAGTTCAAGAATGGATAATTCTTATGCTTAATTCTCACTGCTGGATCATTTGTTTATGCAGTTACAGCAGACTAGGCTGGAAGGAAGTATAAACAAAAGTAATGAGCATGAGTATAATCTGATGATTAGCCATCTACATATTCCTCTAGCCTTAATCAGCCACGCTTGAACATAAAACTAGTGTTGTGATGGTGTGCCTGATGCATGTTCATCAACTGCACATTTTGATACTTCCTTTCATATTTAAGGGTAGTTTTCATCTTGAACTGTGATGGTGGGTTTAGGCGTTGTATCTCTTGAACCTCAAAGTAAAATTGCCATATTAATGGTTTAAATAAAAGATTTTTTTTTTTCCTAATAGACGAAAACGAGTGCCCATAGCAGCTTATCAGCTGTACTGTGCTAGGAGATTTCTGCTCGATTACTCTGGCCTCTTGAGTGTACATAGATTTGCCAGAAGGCATGCAAGATTTCCTTAGAGATACATTATAAATGCTTGTTTGTAAGATTCTGTAGTCAGTTTAAATCAGCTAGTTTGTTAGCCTCCAACCAAGTGAAGTACGGAGACTTTTCATGGACTTGTAACCTACCTTTGGTGTGTTTATGCTGCCTTGGAAATGTGAATGCATGAGTGGGAAGAAGTTTGGCTTTACTGGATGACTGTAACCTGTCGTGCTGCTTGCAATGGCTTGGATAGATCATAAATTGCCATTGTGAATTTTTATCAGAGTTATCGTAATGAAATATTGGGTTGTACCAGTGCCTAATCCAGTCTTTAGTGCTTTTGGTTTTGCCTAATATGAAGTTCATTTCTATCTTGTATATCCAAGAGAGTGAAATTCTATAGCACTATCAGGTATTCATTGTTTGTGGAAAGTTTTTTACATTGTTCATTATAAGCAAATAGTGCTGTGTGGGAATCTCTGAAAGACTAATGTTAAAGATCTCAAGGATTGGGATCTCAAGTAGCAGCAAATTCTTCTTCCCAGCTGTGATTGCTTAATCTGAAGGTATTTATGTGTTCATGTAGATATATGTAAACATTGATTATTTGTTTATTTATCACACATCCATGTTCCCCGCACCCTATGAAGATAAACATATATAAGCTGTGTCAGATAGGTTTTGAGCTCCCATTTGAGCAATAAAACCTTAGTGTGGCACCCAGAACTTCAGAAACAGTTCACTGTGCAGAGCAGTCATTCACCTTGATCAATGAAGGACTTGTATAGTAGTTTTCCTTATAGAGCAGATACAAATGTTGTCTAAATGATAAAACTGTAATGGGATGCCTTTTGTGGGCTCTGGCTTGGAAGAAATTTGTTTATTTGACCCTTCTTTATTGTGGGCTGAGATAAACCATTAGCTTGAACTCTGCTTTCTGAAACCATTATGGTCTCTTGCTTTTCTTTTGCTTTTGAAAAAAGGTTTTAGTAACTTCTTGTAATCTGAGGCAAAATTACAATTCAATCTTATTTTAGCTGTGAGTGTATTTTCCTTTTATTGTTTCTGTAGATTTAACTTCGTCAAATTTCTTTTAATACCCTTGTACCTCAAATTCAGTTGTGCTACGCATTTTCTGTCCAGCCTTGCCTTTGTCTTTTGAAAGTTTTTGCCATGTAAAGCATGTGACTAATCAAGAAGCTGATGCGTCTAGTTTTAATTGAAGATTATTCTGCACCTGGCTAAAATTCACAGTATTCTGAATATGCTTTTGCTACTTCCAGTTAAAAGAACTGACATCAGTAAGTGTCTGGTGCTCTGTGATGATACCAGTTGTTTTTAAAAATACTGCTCATAAGGAGAAGACTGGGAGGATTCAGAAGCAAACACGAGTTTTGGTCCTGAGAAACTACTTGTCATGATTATTGATAGATGTCCATTTTGAATTAAACAGCTGATGTGAACTGAAAAAACAAGGCTCAGAACTGATATAATTTATCTTGTGTCCTAATTTCTGTTGTTGATTATTCCAGTTCCGGTATGGACAGGAGCCTAAAGCCAAAGAAACAAAAGGGTAGCCTTTTGAATTTGGTGTTAAATTAATGCCAAAACTATTCAAGTAACTTTTTATTATCCTTTGTTTATGCTTTAACTCAGAGCTTTAATTACTTCTATGCTGCTAAAGTTTTCATCTGCTAATTTCGTAGAAATTGGAACATATGATACTAGAGCAACTCCTTATATATCCCTGTCTGAGAGAAAGGTCTTTTCTCATTTTTCTTGGAAATATGATGAGTGTGGAAGAACAATATGCCATGACCTTGTTACTATTTAAGATTTCTAGGTTCTAAAGAGAAGCAACCGTGTTTAAATATGTGGTATTCTGGACTATTTGGGAAGGAAGAATAATAAAACCATAACTAAATAGTAACTAAACTATTTGCCTGACAAAGGTGAGAAAAGAGGACTGTGGTTGGAACTGCAAGCAGTAAAACTAGCTGAAAGAAACCGAAAAACAGATTATATTATCTTCGAACTCATTAAAAAAAAAGTGGTTGAAAATATGAGTGACTAAACCTTTGTATTCTACTGTCTATTGCTCAGTATGGTCTACTATGCTTATAAACTTAGCAGACTCCGATACTGTGGAAAGGACCAAGTGTTTCTTTCAGGCCCCTTCGTGGAAATTGCCTCTTTGCCTGAATTGTTAGCCAGTTCAGGCCAGAGAAACAAGCATTTTGTAGTAGATGGTTTAGTTAACAGCAAATGTAATCACGGTGAATATTTGGAATCTGATGTCTGCCTGGAAAACTGATGTTACTTGGGTAACCAGATAGGATTCCTTAGTCCGAAAGATAAGTCATAAACTCTGGGTGAAACTAGATGATATTTATCTTGGGATTGAGAGCGTGGGTCTAAAAAACAGTTCACATATCAGTCTGAAAATGTTGCTTATTGTCTTGAATTAAATTATTCTTTTACTCTGAATTCAAGTGTCATTAATTTCAAGTTCTAAGAGAGGCCATATTTCTTCAAAGCTTTGAAGGATTTCAGTCAGTATCCAATGAAGTCATTGAACCTTGGAGATATATCCCATCAAGAAGTTTCCAACTGCTTGAGCTGTTCTTGAAAGAACTCACACTAGAAAAGAGGCCCTGTAAGGTTTAAAAATCCACCCATCTTCCTAAGAAGCTGTTACTGGTCTAAAATAACTCCTCAAAACCTTATTCTTTTGTTAAAGAGATATAGTAAAATAATATCCCTAGTGTTAGTAATAAAACATTACACAAAGCCTCTATGAAAAGAAAATAGCTGAAAATGAAGTGAAAATCTGAGGTATGTTTGTCAGCGCCTTTTAACCTTAGGACCAAGATCATCTTTGATATGAAATGCACTGCTGTCAGTGATATTTGTCTCCATTTATGTCCTAACACATTTCTCTGTAGCGAGAAAAATGTGTGTATTTTAGGTGCCAAGATGCTATTTGTGTGTTGGGGGTTATTTATTTGCATTTGCATTCATTTACTTGTGTCCAGGAAACTAAATTCAAGATTTGGATGAGCTTCAACTCTTCCCATCTGTGCATGTATTGGACTTTTCAAGAAATTTGGCATGGGAGAATGCTAAACTGTGAACATGTTGCCAATGCTCACCTCATTACACACTATATTGCAGTAGTTCGTGGTGTGTGTGTTTACACAAAAGCTAGAAAGGTTTTGTTTCCTTGGTTGCTTCTTGAAAATTAAACAAGTAACATTGATTTTGCTCTGACTTCGAATATGTTTTAATACTAATGTGGTTCAAATATCCACGGAAAAAATTTGCTTCTCCTTGGACTATAATTTTTTTAATTCTGACCCAGTTTTGTGGGCAAATCTTGTGGTCTGTTAATGGCTTGCTCAGCTCAGAATTAGATCTTCTACTAGGCTTGGAAGTCATTAGGCTCCTGTGCTCTTTTATTGCCATGCTAGTTTAACTTCCTCATTTGTGCATTATGTTTGTGTTAACTTGATCCAAATGAAGGACACTCATGCCCCCACATTTTGAGACATCCTATGCAGAGCTCTGGAAGGGTGACATGATGTCTTTGCTTACCATTCCAGATACATTTAAGATGATTCTTCTTAGTGGGGTTGTACAAGTTAGTTGAAGCTTTTGAAGCTGTCAGGCAGCGGTCAGACTGACTGCCATTAAACATCTGGAAGTAGTTGAAAAATCAGCATTTTCTCTTTTTCCTCGAGGAAAGTTGTACACTGACAGAACAAGGCCAGGAAAAACTATGTTGCACCATCTTGTAAATGATGCTGTATTACACATCGTGAGTAGGATAGTCTTCGGATACAAGTATTCAAACCACGAATCATTTGATGGCAAAGGCTTAAAAGTAAAAAATAAGTTTATATATAGGTTTTAAAACATGTGGTCTTATTCTCTGTATTTGAACATTGTATATTGTATCTTGGGCCTGGGTGAAATACTGTGTAGGAAACTTACAGTGATCTTCAACAGTTTTTATCACCCCCTTCCCTTTTTTTTTTTTATCTTAATGAACTTTTGACTGTGGAGTTGAAACTGATAACTCCCATTCTTCTGTGTCTAATATTTTAGCTTTAATGGAACAGTCATACTTAGCTCTGGTATTAAGCTTGTGTCTGTTGCGTTTCAACGAACTATGATTTAAAATTTTTGCCACTTCTGCCACAAGTTATTTTGGTTCTGTATCGTGGAAATACCAAACTGAATTTTATTTTGGGGAGGGAAGGGACTGCTCAAACTAAAGGCACTGAATTTGGACTGGGCAAAGGAAGCAATGATGACAAAAGATAGCAAAGATAGTAAACCTGAAGTTAAAAATAAAGCTTCTGTGATGTATAATATTAAAAAAGTAGGTGTGGGTTTAGGTTTCATATGTAGGTGTAACACGCTGCTAAGCAGTGATAACAAGACTATAAGGTAAATGTAGGCCGTTGCATTCCAGCGCTTGTGTTGCTTTACAGAAAGCTTCTGGTGGATGTTGGAGCTCGGGGGGAGCACGGGACTCGGTCCACTCGGGATGAGTGATCAGAGATGCCAGGCTAGCTGGAGCTACGGCACAGTGGGGCCCCTGATACTGTGACGCAAGGGGGAATGAACCACACATGCACACAGTACCAAGGGTTGAGAGGTGTGAACCTTTATTAACATGGCGACCCCTTTTATAGGGTCTGCCGCAGAATAATCTAGAAAAAGGGAGTGGCCTGCCCGATAAGGCAACAAGGGGAGGAGTTTGGTACATGTAAGGGTTGAAGAGGAGGAGAGAAGGGAGGAGTCTTCCAAACAGGGAGAAAAAGGGCGGTACATGGGATGAATATGGTAGAGAGGAGGGGTAACAACCATATATGGAATATTAACGTTAACTCGAATTAAATTGCATTAAACATATATGGAATCTTTATAGCAATAACAAAGTGGTCCTTAGTAGTGTCAGGTCCAGTATGCTGTCACACATAATTATCATGGCGTTGGGCTTCGTCCAGGGTGTTGTTAAATCTTGGCATATAGATCTTTTTCCTTTTCTGTAAAGAGATCCCCCACAAGTGGAAGCAACAACATAATCTTGATTAACTAATATAGAAGTTAATAAAAGGAACCTTGCCAATTCTAGGTGCATGGAAAACTGGAAATGCTAGAAGACTGGTACACTATTGAAACAGTAATAGGTTTACTTTTTGGATAATTTTGAGTTTGTACACACTGAAGAATCCTTGTGTGCTGGGAAATCCTTGGAGCAAGGTCTATGTCAGGACGAATGGATGATTTAGTTCCAGGCAATAATGCCTTCTTAATGAGTAATTTGGAGCTTATGATTGTAGGGATGTACCACAGAACTCAGCTGAGCAAATGCATTTCAGCTGTGTAAAAACATGAAAGTCAGACCAGCAAAATTCTTTCATTTCTATCTGCTTTCCTGTGGCAACAATACCTCTTTGCATGGCCCAGGTTTTACCATTGTTCTGGCAAGCTTTGGAAGATACCAGTAACCAATATACTAGAAACCTGTCTCAAGATGGAAAGGCCATGGCTTTAAAGACCTGTATGCCTGCCATTTCCTCCTGCGTCACAATCACATCTTGTTGTGCTGAGCACTGTGTTACCTTGGTCACATGGGTGATACCAGACTCCATCCCTCTTAAATTCACCTCCTGGAAATGTCTTGCCTTTTCCTGTTCCTACACCAGTCTTCCACTTTCTGAATGTGAGATGAAGCTGTCCTCACTGCCAGCTTGTTATTTTCCTGAATGTACTTGCCAGGCTGAAATGATATACATCATAGTACAGGCTGCTTGCTGCCAAACTTCAGTCGTATATATGCAGCTCAAGCTGCAAACTTCCAAGGCAAACACAGAGAGGAAATCAAAATTAAATTAATCCTCTCCAAGGATGTATAAAGTATGGCTGCACTGAGTTTTACGTGTTGAGAGTTAGAGGGACCATCGGTTGTGTGAGAGTCAGAAGCCACTGGTATGCACAACCCTGTTCTGTGGCATTACTTGTCTGGCCTGGAGCTGCTTGGTGTGAAGACCTTATTTTTTTTAATGATAGCTAGACAAATGACTTTGCTAATCCATGGTTAACTCTAGAGCCATAGGGCATTCTTGGCAGTTTGCATTCATAGGATTAAAGGCTAATGAGTCACCAGTTTCTCTGGAGCCCTCAGAGCTGTACGTGTGCTTCATGTAAAATAGTCAAAACTTCTTAAGCTGAGACTGAGCAAAGCTCTGGAGTCTTCAGTTTTGGACACAGTATGAAGGTTAGATTGGAGACCTACTGTCTGTTCTACTTGGTTGAGAGGACTGGTTTGGGGACTGTGCTTAGTTCTGTTGTACTGCTGGGTTTTGGCTGGCCAGCAGGAGAAATTGGTGATCTTGGAAGCTTTGATACCAGCTCTCTCAGCTGACATGAGGGTTGGAGGTGTGAAGTAGTCGTTGATGTCTTTCTCTAAAAAAACCCCCACCTACTGGCTATCCTACTCCATTTTCACATGGATGAAAGAAAGGAGTTAGTACTGCCTGCAGGAGATGAAAATTAAATGGAATTGCTTGGGAGAACTTTGTGCAATTGCAAATTAGACTTGAATGTTGTTTCATTTAACAAAAAAGCATTTTTTTTCTCCCTTTTTTTTTTCTGGAGCCATAGGCTTTGGATTTTGATAGTCTCATCTAAAATGAAATTGTATCCCATATTGTACACTTATTCAGAAAGAAATGCCTTAACAAGCAATGGCGGTCGTAAATTAATTAGTCTACTTCCACAAGCAGAAAAATAGGCTTGATTGCTGGAGTAACAGCCGTGACTGTTCTTCACCAAATATTGTGCACAGGAAGAAGGAAATAAAAACCTTGTCTGTTTTTTCTATAAGCATAAAAGGACTTCAGCATTGTAAATATAATATAGAATGCCATCAGTGATCGCCATGATCTCACTGCTGTGTGCTCTGAAGGTTATTAAATTATTAGGAGCACTTAAACTTCTGTCTTAGATAATTTAAATGTCCAGTTAAATTGTTTTGAGAAGTAATCCTGTAACTGAGTAGCTTAATCTTGAGTTGTTGTGGTGAAGAACCTTGAAAATGAGTACACCAGAAGTAGATGAGTTCAGGTGTTGAGAATGTGCCCTATTTACCCTTCTGACACAGGGAAAAGCATCTGATTGCAGTCTTGCAATGCTACCTGTTCCTGAGACTTTGCTACTACTCCCTGTTGTTCAAGTGAAACTTGTGGAGAGTAGTAGAGCTTTTCCAGATGAACTCCTGTGGTGCGAAGTTACTGGTGTGTTGTCCTGCTGCAAATTATCTGTCCCATCTTTTGTAAGCTTAATCTTTGTACAAATCCTGGATGTTTAATTTCTACTGATAGGCAAACAATTTTCCACGGCTTCCCTGCTAGATATGTTGATTTACGTTACTGGTGAAACGAGTCAGTCATTAATCAAGCAAATAGTGTAGACCGAGAAGGGAGAGTGTAAGAATTATTGTCTGTACTTCTTGATGACTGTACAAGGACTAACTGCTTGCCAAAGCGGTTAACAGGGTTGAAGTAATGTACTGTGAATATCAACTTGTTGATCTGCAGACCTTGAAATTTTTCCATGAAGTACAGAGCCTAGTCGTGAACTTGAGCTTGCTGACAATGGGCTTGCTTTTTTTCTCTGGTACTGATAGTAAAAGTTCTGAAACCTCAGGTAGGAACTTCTGCTATAGTGACATCTCCACTGAAAAAGGCACTGTTCTGGGTAGAATCAAGGAACTTGATCAAAGAACTATTCCTTGAAGCTGTTATTTACCATTTTAGTCCATTTCCTCACCCATGAATGAAGCAGGCAGCTATCTGCCATTGAAGGCAAACTAACAATTTGTAAAATGGTGAGGAGGTTTTTTTGTTAGTATAAGTGGTGAATATTAAGTTGTATTTTTTATGGCTCATTTATCTAGACTTTTTGTTCTATATGTAAAAAACTTACAGTTTGAATAAACAGGTATTCATCAGTTTGATAATCTGAATCAAGTTAGATTGTGTTATACTTCAAAAGCTTGGAGCACAAGACTGACTTAGAGCATGTGCTCTATTTGATAGCTGGGTAGCAAAGAAAAAACACAACAGAATGGGTGGCATGTGTCTTGTAATAGTACTTAAAAATGCTCAACAAAGTTGCTTTGGGAATTTCTCGATTGTAAGAATACAGTTTCCTCCTTAAAGGTTTGTAAAATACACCATTAAAATTATTGCACAGTGTGTTTATTAATGGAGATAATTTTAAGATACAAAAAGTCATCATTCTCATTGCTTTTTTTATTCTTGCTGTTGCCATTTAGTAGATATAAATGTCTGCCAAACTAAACTGGTTTGTAGAAGTCAAATGCAGGCCCTAGTGAAAAGGATTTGTGTAATTTTAGGTAGTTTATTATAATTCATTAACTTAATTAAAACTGATCATAGCTTGGTTATGGTTTACAGAAATGACTGAGAATAAAATGGAAGCTGAGTTTTGTCCAAGTTAAATTCCAAAATAGAGTAAGGATTTTGCTTTAATTTTTCAAGTTCAATGCGTGACAGTGGTTAGCCAATTTTTTCTTCTTTTTTCTTTTTTTTTTCTAAGCTGTTACAAAAGTTCTTCAATTGGAAAGCTCTTCTTATATGAATAGATATCCAAGTGTACATATTTGATAACTGTTTTCTGGTAGTATCTAAAGCAAGCGCAGGTATTATAAAAAAGAAGCTTCTCTTGAAAGACAGTGTAAAGTGAAGTGTAGCTTTTGCTTGAAACACAGAGTAATTTTATATTTCCATTAGTGAATATATGCTGGATATATGGTATACATGTAATTATAGCTATTCTGTTAATATATATAAATATAATGTGTGTGACTGGAAGCTCTTCAGTCTTATGAGAAGTGCTAGCAACTGTCTGGTTCAGACAATGGCAAATATTTGCCTTTTCTAGCTTAATTAAAAATTATTCAGAGATATTATGGTGACTTTTTCACAAAAACAGGTTTTCATATTTGGCTAACATTGTCTTATTCCAAGTAGCATGGCTTGAAAAGTAGTCTTTTGTGTCTTCAGATTTCACATAGTATTTTTTTGTTCCCCTGTCTACCTTGCATTTTTTGTCCTGCATACATAAAACCGTAGTGAGAAAATTGTTAACAGTATTGAATTGCGTTACTTTTCCTTTTTCTCCATCTTATTTTAGGGGCCAACTTATGCTCCATCTAAGTAGACTTGATAAATGGAATTGTTCCAAGTCTTGTGTGTGAAAACAAGGCAAGGATAGTCTAGAGAGTTGAAAATCTGCCAAAACAAACTTGAGTGAAATAGCTTAGTTTGTCCTGTGCTGCACTTTCTAACACTATAGGGTTTTTTAAAGGTATTTCTGCCCTCAGATATATGTGGTCCATCGGGTGTCACGATAGGCAAGTACCTTTGTAATCAATGAAGTCCATTACTACAACACTTGGGTGGCATTTCAGTCATCTTGCTAAGGAAGAAGTGATCCAGCCAGGCCCAGCCATCCTGGTTGACACACAAAAGCTTGTGGTATTTAAAGTAAAAACTGCCATTTTGTGTAGAGGTGGCAACAAGTACTACAGTGTCTTAAGAAAGCAAGCTCATGTAAACAAAGTTATTTCAGAGTTCTTTCACATTGGCATTTCAAATGCCTTCCTTCATCTTTGCTTCGTTTTCAAAGTACTAAAGTACAATATATGAGCTCTTCCCTGGATTGAATTTGAAGTACTTTGCATTTTAAGCTGTCTACCTTTAAAAAGCATCTTAGTAGTAGTTTTGAGGGTTTATAAGTGTATTTCATTAGAAGTGTAATGATTTGAGTAAGTTCAAGGCAATACAAGACTGAACTGAAGTCCAGAAAACCTGACCTATAAGGGAAGTTACTGAAAGATCTATATTTCTGTAGTCTAGGATAAGGTGGGGAAAAGAAGAAACGAGTGTCTTGGAATACGTAGAGAAATTACTGCAAAGAGAAAGTATTAAAATCTTGTCCATGCTTACTATGAATGAGAGAATTAGATTTTAATATTAGATCACATTTTCCTGTGAGCTAGACTGTGAGAAGTTCTGGTGTCTCTGCTGCATCATGAAGGAAAGATTGGCCTAGACATTTGTAGGACTAATACTTAAGTCTTATATATACTTACAACTAACAGCTATCACTACTGTATAATAGAAGAACTAAAAATGAAAAGGGAATTTGCAGACTCTATCCCTTGTCTGCTGTCACATTGGACTTGTTCACAAATGAACATTTTTCATATAGTGCCACTTGTGACCTGTAAATTGGAAATTGACTGTCATATATTAATTGAGTGTACTCATACTGTGGACAGACTGAGACTATGCCTGCCTATGTGAAAGAGAACATCGTTCCAGTTTTACTACAGAATTCTTGATTTTCCCTTTAGGGAATAGTAGCCTAAAGAAAACTGGGATTTGAATTACCTCACAGGCTGGAAAAGTATCTCTGATAATGTAACTGCCAAGGTAGTTTTCTTGAAATGGCTGAGAGTTTTTGTAAAGACTCTCCAGGAAGTCTTCTTTTGTTCTACCCATTCTGTTGTTGAGTCAACTTTTATAGGCATTAAAACTCTAGTAAAATCTAGCAGAAGGACACATGGGGAAAAAGTTACTTGGCCTTCTCTTTGTAGAAACGTGAGATGTAAAACAGAACTTAGACGCTCTCCTGTATTTGGGAAGCAGTGAACCTGTTATGGAGTTCATTGAAAGTATGATGCATAGTAAATGAATAAACTATTTTGCTAGAGCAAATATATGTAAATAAAAGGGATCACTATTTGCTATAGATATGAAGGTCAGGATATACCCTGTTAGAGTCTCCAGTTAGTAATATCAGCTTATCAAAATTTGTAAGCTCTGACTAAAATAGTGTTTGTCTAAGGACATTAACCTCACTGTAAAGTTTACTAGAATTAGAATTTACTTCTAAATTTTAGATGTTGAATGTCATAATTTCGTTCTCTGTTACATTAAAATCCTTCGTTTAAACCATAGGATGAGAGGGTAGTCTATGTAGGAATGGAAAACGGAAGATTGTCTGCAGTTTACTGTCCATTTCTCTTGGCATTTTTTTGATCATGATTGCTATCTTGTTGCAGCTTTTTGTTTTGTGTCCTTGAGGGGCCTGATACAAATTATGTTGAGTTATAAACACTGTAACATTCACTTTGGCTGTGTTTAATGAGAATTGTGCCTTTAAAGCCTTTGGTGTCACCATGAACACAACCTAGGATTGTTTGCAAAAGTATTAGAGCTTATAAAAAACCTGCTTCCTAATTCCCAAGTGTCATCCCTCTACTGCTTGCACAGATGCTGTGGTTTGGAGCAAGATAGCAGAGAAAATAAACAAGCAAGGGTGAACAACCTGTGAAGAAGAAAAAAAAACAACACAAAAATCTCACCCTCCCCACATTCACATCCCAAACCTCCAAACACTAAAAAATTTGAAGAAGACACTGTAATGGGGAAGTGATTATGTTTTACAGACACCTGTGAAAAGGAAGCTGAACAGGTAACTGAAGGGGGAAGGAAGATAAGATTAAAAATCTGAATGGTAAGAGTCCTTGCCTGGCCAGAAAGAGTGAGACAGGGTAGGAAACCTCCCAGTTAGATGTAATGTCTTCTAAAAAACTTCATTTTGGAGCTTTTCTGCCTTAACTGATACTAAAACCAGATGGTGCTTGTTTAAGGAGCTACCGTTTATTTTTTGTGGTTGCTCTAGTTGTGCTACCGGTATTTCAGGTGTAGTCCTCACAGCATATTTTAGATGGAACCGTATTTGCCTGTCTTTTTGATATATCAGGACAGCTTTGGGGCAGGTTGTGTGTAAGCACTCTTCAGTTGCCTAAGGGTAGTTAGAGGTGAAGTGATGACATAACAGCCAAGTAACTTTGACATTGTCAAGTGTCCTACATTTTACCTTAATTTTACCTTAAATTTGATGTGAGAACACATAACCAGTGTGCAGAAAGATGGCCCACTGTTTTAGGGACTTTCTTATGGGGTATCTAGACTCCTGGTATTAGAATACTGAGCATCACAACAGCAAACTCCTATTGTGGATTTTGCTATGATTAAACCAGTCTCATCTCATCACACAGTTCTCTGGGGGTGATGTGCCTCGTGCATGTCTCGTGTACTTCTCTCACTTGAACGAAAGGTGAAAAAAACAATTTTTTTGTCTTGTAAATGGCTACTGCTTAGTACAGTCCAACGTAGGGGAAAAAGAGAAAAACTAATAGGGCTCTGATGTTTATTTTCCATCTCTGGATGGCTTGACTTTACAACTATACTAGTATATTTAAATGCAAAAAAAGCATGTGATTCCAATAGTGGTCAGTCCAGTTGCACAGACAACGGACCGGAAGAGTCAAATTCAAACTTCTGGCACGTGGATTCAGCTCCCAGCTTGGTTTCAGACTAATTCACATTTCCTGATTCCTGCAACTCTTTGCAGTTTTTGCGTGGTTATGGGCTTAATTATTTTTTGAACTAATTCTTAACGTACTTTAAATTAAAATATATATACACTGAGTTTCTTAAATGCCACATTTAAAAATATTTTTGCCTACCTGAACCTGGTTTCTGTGGCCATCAGATAATAGTGTGTATGAATGTCTTCTCATTCTGTTGTGAACAAACAGGAAACAAAGTGTATCTGTAAATTTCACAGCTATCTTCCTTTCAATTAGCTATGATTTCCGTGAACATAGGGTCCCATTTGATATGACTTCTCTAGGTAAGAGAAAGGGAATGAGTTTGTAGTTTGCCTTACTACTGAACTCAGGCCAAATAGTGACTAATGAACATAGCAGATGTTTCTCCTTTCGAAGGCTTTTTTCGGAAAGAACTTTATTAACCAATTTATCCTTCCTCCCAGGAGATAATAGGACAGCAGTGTAGCTGAGTTCTGACAATTCATTACATGAGAAAAAAATGTTAATGTTGGCCCTTGCTATGTTGACAGCAGGATTTGAATCTAGCTTTCTGTTCTTTTTGCTCAGAAAAACATATCTAAGTAGAGTTTTCTTCAAATCTTCTAGCCACTGTGCTATGTTGTGATGTCAGCCACATTTTTAGCAATTTTGAACACAAAGAGCCAGGTTTTGTGTGCAAATCCAGGGTATCTCTATTGACTTAATAGTGTTACTCCAGATATTTATTCATCTTACCATGAAATTGTAATCTGACCTGTGTTTTTTTGAAGAACAAACAACCCATGTTTGATTTGGTTTGCCATTGGGATAGGAGGGCTGTTAATAGAGCTGAAAGGTTATAGCAAGTTCCTTCTCCGCCTTTGTTAATGAGCTCTCAAAGGCATTTATTTAATTTGTAGTTAATTATATTAAGCATGAGAGAGGATGACTGTGTTGAAGTTTCTTACCAGAAAGTGCAAGGAACTTTTTGCAGGCAACCTAATTTGTTGTGTTCTTGTGCTTCAGTGGATGTTCCACGTTCTCTCCCTGGCAGGATGGTAAAGTTAGCAGTTGTGAGGACCTCTGTGTTGGATAGCCGGTGAACAGGAGATTGTTGTAGTGACTTTAGTAATTTTTAGTAGTAGTTTAAGTTCTGCAAGAAAATAACAAAGAAGAATGCTAGCAGGGAGATATCCTCATAAGCATTGTTCTTTGCAGCTCTTCCCCAGGGACTCATTATCTGGGTGAAAGGAAGCTTTGCATCTTAGTACCTTGTCCTCTTGGGCTCAGGGCAACGAGGCAATTTCTGCAAACAGAATGAGGTTTTGCATGGCTCCTTTACCTCCCTTTCTCTCATTATGTGCAACCATTTCCCTAATGGCCAGCACCCAGCTTTTACTCCAAACGCTCCAAACTCCATCCTGCCCTTGAGTTCAGGATACAAAGATATTTTGAGCACCTCATGCAGGTGATCTGTGTGTCAGGAACTTATGACCTTGAAAATTGGTTTCTTTTGATTACCCTCTGTTCTATTGTTCATGAAATATGCTTAACTATGAGGGTTGAAGTCAGGAATGATGTAATAGTTATGGAGCCATTAATCAGTACAGTCATTGTGAATATCCAGGTGGAAAATAGTAACAACAGTTAGTTACGCTCACATCTGCGTAGAATATGTACAATAAATTATGCATAAAATCAAACATCTTTTAAGTTAACAGCATTATTTAGGGCATGCTTCCAGAAATCAGAAGAACCAAACCCGCTTGATAAGCAGGTAGTTGCATCATTTTTACAGATGGCTTGCAGGTTTCTGCTTGAGGCAAAAGAATGGAGTGATGTGGGTTCACAAACCAGTTTGTTGTCATGAGCCACCCAGTTAATGTGTGAGTAGTCTCCTCAGTCTTTTTTTGGGCTTGAGTACCTCATGATCTGTGTAGTTTGTTCATTTCACCTATAAGACTCATGAAGTGTTAATTGTAAAGGCCAGTAGTGCTGATTTCTCTATTGCAGCAAATCCCATGCTGTGATGACTGCAGGAATTAAATGTGAGAATGAGCTATGCTTGAATTTCTTTTGAACATCAAATTTTAAACAATAGGCTGACACTTTGAAAGGATGATTTTAAACCAAATAGAGGCTGTTATTGGTGTTCAGATAAATCTGATTAAGTCCATACAATGTATCCGTATCTCTGTGAAACAGCATGGATTTCAAATCAGTTGGAAAAAGCACTAGAGCACTTAAACTTCATTTCTAAGCAGCAGAGTTGCTTTGCTTTTGTAACTAGGCATGTGTTCTCCTGTTATAACATCCCTGTAATGATTTGCATGTGTGCTGACTGGTCTCATATGCAATGTGGGCTAGAGTCCTTTCTAGCTGAAAATTCAGGATTTTCCAGTGTATATCCTTGTTCTTCCATGCAGCGTATAAGCTTCTTACAGGGCTGTGTTTATCATGTGCCCTACAGACGTGTGTGGAAGAGTAGAGGCAGTCCAGTTTCTATGGCAGGATGCTCCAGCTCTGAGTTGGAGAGGGGAAGAATAGAACCAGACCTGGAAAGAAACTGAACCTGGTGTTTCAGTCTGCGGTCATTGTAAATAGAGGCTGTTTCAGTTCAGTAACCTACGTGCCAGGAAGGGTGCTTGTAATGGGACAACATATCTAAAACTAGGAATTTTTTTCCTCCCTTATTCTTAAGCTTGCTTTGTTGCACAATGTGGTCTCTGCTTATAGGTGGCTCAAATAGTAAGTTTTAATTATATTTCTTCATTCTTGCTCATATATTGAACCGAGTGTTTATATCAGTGTTAAACTGTCATTCTGAGCACCTCGAGTTCTGATCTGCGCCTTATTTTATGAGCTAGTATATGTATGGGCCACGTAGTGATAACTTAGTGCAAAGAGCTCCTGAGTTACTGCTGTTCTTGTGTGGCTTTGGTGTGTTTCGTGCAATTTAAGGTGGGAAGGAGGCTCTTGACCTAAGTATACTGTATTAATGTTTCACTTGTCTTCTTGTTAGATGTTTTCATGAGGTTGTTAAGTGTCCTGGAAGACAAGAAAAAGTTCTGAACTTGTTTAGCTGAACTTGGAATATCTTTCTTGGAGCGAGACAGAGAAGGAAAGAATAGTGGAAAAAAGGCAGCAACTTAAGGGGGGAAAAAGTTGGATGGGTTTTACAACCATAAATGGTAAAAGTAACCTTGCTCTGCTGCCAGCAAGCAGAATGATGGAATAAGGTTTTGATTTACAGGAACAGCTCAGCAAGGGCCTTGTAGAGTGCTTCATGCCTGCTATAAAAATGTGATTAGCTATAAAATGGGAGAGATTTAACAAGAGAGTTTAAGCATCGGCAACAGCACTGTTTCACGCAGAATGTGGATGCATGCTTTTAGGGTTTTGGGAACACAAGCAAGTTTGGAAAATATTAAGCTTTCCAAGAGAGAATGTGGAATATTTTTACATATTACCTGAATATGCTACATTTTCGTTCTTTGCCCATCCATCATGAGGTCTCTAAAATTAGGCAACATTTATCCATATAATCATTTCTTCAGATAATTGTCTCCCAGGAGTTAGGCTTAAATGAGCTGCCTAAGGACATATAGGTATGTGTGAGATGCTTTCCCTTAATTCCAGTATTCTGTCTTGTTGTTACATAGCCTTTATGGTCTCTCCCTACCTGTATATTACAGCTTTATGCAAGAAGGTAAGCTTTAAGGTAATGTGGTCATTTGACCTGTAAAACTTCATGGTTTTGGACAGCAAAAGCCTTTCTCCGCTTGACTATTCCCCAGCTTCCAGCCTTGGAGTGATGGAAGGTCAGAGCTTAAATTTTCTTAAGTCATTTGCTCATGAGCTTTTTGTTATCTCCAAATATGCCAAGTAGTGTTTGGGAAGTGGGGGAAGGGGAACAGTAGCATCATTGGGTGCCCAGTGTCATTCCTTGTGAGGATTCCACTGGAGGGAAGAGGAAAAGAGGATGTGGAAATTTCTTTCTGAAAAGTGAAATACCAAGTTGACTCTCAAGAATTAGCTGTTCCTGTTAAAATCTGAGGCCTAATGTTTCCTTTAAAGGACTCACTCTTAGTCAAAGGCAGAAGAAGGGGGGACTCAGTTGGATAGCTCTTTGTGACTTAGGCTTATTGAGTGCTAAGACTGTCTGTCACTCTTAATTAAGGAAGTCACCTTCATTTGGCTCAATTGCATTGTCATAATATCACTCCATTTTAGTTCAGAAACAACTGCTTTAAGAATGAACATATCCCTGAAAATGTGCAAGAAGCAAGCTTAAATTATTAATGCCAATTTTTTTCTTTTCATTAAATTGGGCAGCAACTTGAAGATTGTGGGACACCAGTGTAATAGAACGTGCAGTTACCTATAAATTTTTGGCTATCTTAAGATACTATTTTGTTTCTTTTCAAATCAGTCACTCTCCATGACGTTTAAATGTTTTCAAATAATAAGCTTTTTTTTTTAACAAGTACAAAAAATAAATGCTGAAATCCTGAATGTGATACTACAACATGTATTAATTTGACTTGAATTATATTTGCTCAATAAAACCAAAATGTTTTAAAACTTACTTTTCAATTTATTTCCACTCTAGGATCAATAAGCAACAGTTTCAAACTACTAAGTAATAAACCTCCTTAACTTAAAGAATAATTGAGAGGATACATACAGGCAAAGTTTTGATCTTCCATAATTCTGTAATTAACCTAAAATCACTTGGTGAAAAAGGACTGCTAAAATCTCTCAAAGAAAAAAATTATTTCTTTTTTCTCCACTGCAGATACTGTGTTATTCATTAGTATCACGATATACTGATGAACTATTGCACTGTAATAATTTTATGGGTGTGTAAGTATGCAAACATGAGGTTTATGATATAGATCCAGAATGCAGAGTTGAATTTGAAATATATTTTCTTTAGTGAAACATAAGTGTTGCTTTCCTCCCTGTGTTATGTACTCATAAAGTACTGAAAGCTTAACAAGTTAAAATTAAGCCCAGAAAACCAAAATTGGTTGAGGACTAATTATTTCTTAAATGTGAAATAGCCATTTTGCTTAGACTCTGAATACAATTCTGGTTTTAACCAGGAAAAAATTTTGATTGAATACAGTGTGTTCACTGTCAAGGAGTATTTAACCAGTTCAATTTTCAAGGTCTTTCTTTCTTTCCTTCTGTCCTTCCTTCCATTCTTCCTTTGTCTAGTTACAGATCTTAGGTAGCATCAGGTCAGACTTCAGGTTAGGGAATTAGCTGCTAAAAATAACTGTGGCCTTGTCCACATTTGGGAGTTTATAGAGATGCAAAACAGAAAATGCAATTCCTGAACTGTAATTAAAATTTGCTTGTGGTAATACCTA
>VZRE01017378.1:0-30121 GCA_013396775.1 Cephalopterus ornatus
TGGAGGAAAATACAGTCTAGCTTTCTGTGACAAAGTGCTTTTTTAATTAAAAAAAACCAAAACAGATCCAGCTGTTGTTTTCCATATGCAGTCAATGATTCAGACTGGATGTTTTTATTTTGACTGGTTAGCTCAAGACCTAAGCAGTCTAATCACCATGGCTGGTCTTTCAAAGGAACAGCACAAATGAAGAAGTGAAATGAGCACGTTTGTTGGACCTGTAACAATTAGACCTGGCTTCAAATCTTAGAATAACTACAGAACAGAGATGCAGATGCATATAGTCTGGTTATGTGCATCATGACACATGTAAGAGCCTCCATTACTCATCCCAGTTCACTATATTAGGCACTACATAAACAAAAACCCACCCTGAAGAGAGCTGACTGCATTCTCCTTAGTTAAACGTTTGTAACATATATTTAAAAATATGATAAACATCACACCTCTCCTTTCACCCTAAAGAAGAGTGAGTCCCTTCCTTGCTCCTGGCCAAAAAAAAACATTGCAAATGCATGACGACCACTTTTTTGACATCACTTGTTATATTTTAAAACAAGTATCAAGACAGCACCAAAGCATCAAGGTCTGTAATTAGAATTTTCCTTAATGGAATAAGTTTCTCATTACCTTTCCAGAAATATTCCTTATTTTGGGTTATTACATGATACAACTCTTAGAAAGCCACTCAGAGAAAAATCATATTCAGTTTTATTTCCTGCAGTAGATCATACAGGACAGTCTAGGTCATCCAACAAAACCTCAGTCTACGTTATCCTTTAAATTTAATCTTCGCACCATATGCCAAATTTCACTGCATAATGCAGACAGAAGATGTGATGAAAAAAACAAAGTGGAACAAAAAGCCAAAACAGGCTTTCCTCAAAAACATGCAAAGTAAAGTAGCAGAAAAGTAATTCCTTGCATCGTGTGGGCTAAAAATAATTTTGCTGGTCACAAACATCTCACCTCCTCAGTCATCCCAGGGACCAGGAAGTATCTAAGTCACAGGAAAAACCGTCAGCGTTGCTAATTCTAGAATATGCCCAACAGTCTGAAGTGCCTCTGTCTCTGCACTTTAGATGCTTGACAAAACATGAGCTTCCTTTTATTACTTTCCCAGTCTTGGTACTTACTCTTCCAAGAAGCAATGGGCAGTGCAAATACTGCCTTCAGCACAAAAGCAAACAATCATCAGTTACATGGCTCTCAAAGTTTTGAATACCTCCCAGAAGGAGCATGCCATTTGGCTATAAAATGTCAGGTCTACTCAAGAAAACAACTGGAAAACCAAAATTATTCTCGTTTTCACATTTACTTAAACCTTCCTCATTTTGTTTGCTGAATTTGAGTTACCCCTCCTCAAGGAAGAGTCACAAATGAGAAAAAAAAAAAGCCAGCTCAATTACAAGGTTTTAAACAAAACCAAAAGGGCTGAACTACAAGACAGTGCCAGGGGGCACAGCACAGCTGTCTTGGTGACACATGAATGAAAAGATCTCTTTGCTTCAGGAAGCCTCTGTTGAGCAGCAGGTGGATCTCTTCTGTCCTTTCTGTGACTAGCATTTCATCGGTTATCCCTTCTTTCCCCTCAAGTGTATAGCTGTTGAAGCAGAATATTTGAATAACAAATACTGAGTTCAGAAAGGGCGTAGAGTTTGCCACTGCCTGGTTTAGCGGCCATGTATTTTAAAGACAAAAAAAAAATCTGTGTTCACTGGCAAAAACTGAAGATAAATTATTTGGCAATATATTCCAACCACGCTCTAAGAATAGCACATTGCACCAAAGATAATTTAACCAAGCAAGAATGAAGTAAGCAAGTGAGAGCCACAGGTGTGTAACGCTGCTAGATGTAAAAACTGTTTATGCTAAACCTTCCATAGCCAGGCAGGCCGTCTCATGCTGTGAGACTTGCAAAAGAGAATACACAATGGTACAACAAAGAGCCTTGAAGTAACTGCATGCACCAAATTTCCAAATAGTCTCAAAAGCACCATTTTTATCCCATCAAGCAGCAGTTACTCTTCTATTTATACTCTACACGATACTCTTTTCCCTAACCGGGAGATAGGAGTAGAAAGTTCCTCCTGGGACACCCTTTCCACCCAACATCCCCTTTAATATCCAAGCTCTATACAGCAGCTGCATTACCCAGCTCTCAAGAGCATCAGATGTACCTGCTCTCTGCCTGTTCATCTCAGCTACAACTACAAGACACAAAAAAAAATAAATCTAGCCTAGAATTTACATACAACCTCACTCATGGTGTACCACTAAATCCCTGAGTTCAGAGGGACTTCAGAAATTTTACTATGACATTTCTCTTTTTAAATGACCAAGTTCAAGCTGCATTTACAAAGCAAAGAGCTGTCTTCAATTCTCCACTTCCAAATAGCTACACACTTAGAAAGTCTACTCCACTGCCACACTAAAGACCACACTAAAGAGTGTCAGCCACTAAATATTTTTAAATAAGAATGAGAAAAACCAAATCTGCTCCACCAGCCTGTAATCTGCCAGTCTCAGGAGATGCAAAGATATATGATCTCCATGGTAATGCTCCTGAAAGACTACCAAAGATCTTTCCACAGAACACCCCAAAATGAAGACCATTAAGTTTTACCTCCATTACACAGACCTACAAATCTGTGCCATAAACGAGGCTCCCTCTAAGTAGAAGGTGTGACCCAGAAGAAAAACTTTGATTTACAAATGTAAAATGAAGAGGTTACCCCTACTGCATGCAGAACTACTGTTTTTGTATGCCAGTCCTTCTCAGGCACTTAGAGGCAGCACAGTTAAAAAGTCAAAGGAAAGAAAATTATCTTTCAAAGTGGAACTTAATTTGACCACTACAGGGAATTCTGCGACATGTTCAAGTACACTCTCAAAGTTATGCAGTCAGTATGTGACAGAATTACAGCTATTTTATATGCTTGAAACTACACATTTCCACACCTTAAAGGGTTTGGAATTCTTTGAAACTGTAATCCCCACTTTGAATGTCATTGTTTCAGACAGCATCCATTTAATCCCTATCTCACAAAACAGTCCCCAGATAACTTAGGAATATATATATACACACATATATTCCTACATTTTATTACAGCAGCTATATGAATTATCTGCACCAGTGGGGAAAAAAAGACTTTTTATTAATTCAAGGTATCTTACGGTTCTTTTTGTCGGTCAGTAGATTCACACAGGACAGGTTTCATTTTAGTCTCAAGTTATATACTAGAAGTGAACAAGAAGAGAGTAAACTGACAAAACACGTATTTTGTTTTAAAATCCTATCTTTGGTCCTAGTCCAGGGAGTACCACAGAAAAACTCATGCAAACAGAAAAGCTCAAAATCCCAAAATCCAAAATAAATGCACCACTTGAACTGTGACATGTACCCATACAAAGGCCTCATGCCAACATCCACAGGTTAAGGGCAAAAACTCCCTCCAGAGCTCTTTTGACTCCTCCCTTTTCAAAGAACACATTCTTATGGCATATTGCCCTACTAACATGTGGGTTTCTACATGGCAACACACGTGCAAACACGTTTCTACACACACACAGAGCCACATCTCCAGATGACGAGCACTTCCTCCTCTTCCCTAGGCCAACTGCAGCTGCATGATGCTGCTGCATTCCCTGGACATTCATTTTCAGTCCAACTCCCAAGCTAAAAACAAGAGAACTGAAACCAATGCCCTTACCACAAACTCCATTTCCTCTCCACATGCCAAACTAAAGACTGATTTTGCACTAAGAGCTATTACGCATCCAGTTCAGCTGTCAGATTTGAAAACATCTGCAGGCACAGCCATAACTCCAAATAATTTTCTTTATATAGACTTTAAAATAATACAAAGTGAAAAAAATGCTTCTTAACGCTCTTAGATCTCTTCTAGGCTACAAAAGTATGTCCAGGGAGGTTTCAGCTGACACAATGAACAGTACAGTGCTTTCTTCACAAATTGCCAAAAGCAAGGGTAAACAGATTTTTTTTATTCATCAGGAAAACTCAGTGTTTGAGAAAATTAGAAAATGAAATGAAATACAAGGTTGTGAGTGAGAACTCAGATATCCACCCAGAGCTTTCAGTGTGCTGTGAACAGATATAGGCACTGCAACTGCAATTACAGCCTAATGACAGAGTTGGCTCCAATAAGTGTTTAGCAGACAGCCAGATCAAGTCCTGCTGTAAGAAAAGCTATTATCTTGGTAAGTGTCTCTGACAATCTGGTTAAGCTAAGGTGGACCAGAGCTACAAATCTGGCCATAACAAGAGTTAAAGCACAGACTAGAAAACTCCCTGAAACCGAACACAGCTCTCCAGCTGTTTAAAAGATGGAAAAACATCCTGAACACATGCCCAGGCATCTGATATTCTAGAAATTGTATCTGATAGCCCTAGTCTTTAAGAGGGACTGCGTCCCCTCAGATGACAACAACTAGGAGGAGAAGGACAGTTTTCATCAGGCTGAATAATCTTTCTACTGCTAATTTTACAAAAGTTCACAGTATTTTTTAGTCATTGGAAAGTATTTTTAGCCTTCCATTCCTACTTGTGATACAAACACAAGCCATCTCATTATCCCGAAGACAGATCTGTTGCTCTTTCTAGCAGTTTAACAATAAAATTAAGGCATCCTTTAAACAGCGACACCTCCATGATGGTCTTATGAACAGTGGTTCACTATTCCTCAGATCTTCAAAGGAGCTATGATGTGCAAGTCCTCAAAGACTTAAAAGAAAGGTGCTTAAATGTTATTAATTCTCATCACCATGTCTTTCTTTCCTTTGCGACTTTTTATCCCATGGGTGCTTCTAACTCAACTGAGATGGGGTAAATAAAAACATTCCTTTGAGAGCAGGCCTTACAGATTAATGTTTGAATATTCAATGATCCTTAGATGAAGATATGACAGAACTGAGCTAGCTCACACAGAGATTAAATTAACAAAGGAAGTGCAGTCTTTAGTTCAGAGGAAACCTGTACAGATGACAAGAGGTCACAGTGAAAGATAATCACAAATACATCAGAGCAAATCCAACCTCCACATTTTATTCAAGACTTTAAATACTGACTTAAGATGAGATAGCCTTCATTCTAAACCACTGTTATAACTTTCAATTCCTTCTCTAGAAAAAAGTGAAGCAGAAAGGAAAATGAGGCTGAGGGGTGATCTTATCACCTTCTACAACTACCTGAAAGGAGGTTGCAGCAAAGTGGGAGTCAGTCTCTTCTCCCAGGCAACTAGTGACAGGATGAGAGGACATAGCCTCAGGCTGCACCAGGGGAAGTTCAGGCTAGACATCAGGAGGAATTTCTTCATGGAATGGTTTTTTAAACACTGGAATGGACTGCCTAGGGAGGTGGTGGAGTCACCACCTCTGAAGGTGTTCAAGAAAAAGCTGGATGTGGCACTTAGTGCCATGGTGCAGTCAACAAGGTGGGGATCAGTCCAAGGTTGGACTCAACCTTGGAGGTCTTTCTGTGACTTCACTAGACTGTGTGCTTGAAAGGGTCTACAACTCAAGCACATACAAAGGAAGCCAAGAGTTCTATGAGGTATCCAGCAGTAACAATGGCTTCTCTTCAGCTGAACATTTAACATTCTCATGACAAAGCTACAATATAGGAAGATGGATTTGCTAAAACATTAAAAAGCAAGACGATTCACACATCCTGTCTGAACTTGGCAAAGGGTAACCAAACCTGCACAGAAGCGACAAGAGATACCATCTCCCTTAAAGCTTTACAACCGGATTCCCCAACCCATATCAAGAGGCTGGGTGTCAAACTCCTGTCAGTCTATAGACATGATTACCTATCAACCTTACAGACTGCAAAATAAGACTTCTTTTAACTCTTCTTTCAATCAGATTACTAGGTACATGCCTTCTTAAAACAGGAGCTGATCACTAGACTAACAGTGACCTTAACAGACTGAAGCCCCCTGAAAATGGAGCCTTTTTTTCAATATAATGTTACTATCTGCTGTATCTTAACCAGCCATGGATAACCAAGAGCCAAGGTCGGCCAAGAGTGGAACTAATTAAACCCAACTTGAAGTCAGATTCTCACAGTGGTCTATTAACCACCGACATTCTGAGAGCAAAAGATACCTATCATTAATCAACAGGTTCACTTTTTAAACATGCATGTTTACAGAATGACACCTTCAACCACAAGCAGAGACACACAACCTATTAAAAAAAACTGGGTCAACTTTAGACTGTTGAATGCTTTAAACAGAAAAGTCTCTGGAAAAGTTACCAGAACTTAAAAACCTAAACATCTAGTCATTTTTCAACAGGAATTCTTCCTTGTGGTTTTATATTTTTCATAGGAGCTGCTACAACCAAAGTTGCTGTAATTAAGTTAATACAAACAGTGGATATGGGCTACTTTGAAAAAGAATCTTTTTATACTTCGCAGCTTGATATATTTGAGGCAGGAACTGAAGGAAAGCTGTTGCTCCTTCAGAAGCATTTCAAACAGCTCACAGAAGTACACACAGCCAGCAGAGAAAGAAAGAAACCAGAACCTCAACACGCACTTATTTTTCCACCCTGCTGCTTTATTGGGTTTTAAGGCTCAGATTAACACTAAGCCTTTATATATTAAAAACAAAACAAAGAAACAACAAACATGCAAATAGTCAGAACACCTACTTCTTCCACAAATAAAAATAAGAAAGAGCAGCGTGGCCTCAGCTTTACCAATGCAGGGCTTCACGTTTATGGACCATCAGGGCTCTCATTTGACATCCTCTCACACTCCAGAAGATCTGCCTATTTAAATAATTCAGGCAACTAATCCAAAGGCACACACGGTTGGATTGCTAAGCCTAGGCAGCCCCTGAATGATTTGACAGACTGGATGGTATGAATGGTTCCCATTACAGAATTTGGCTTTCTCTTGCTGCACACTTCATGTCTGTGTGAGCCATTAACAAGAAATGTGATGCCCAATCTAGACTGTTTGAAAAGGTGCAGGAGTAGTATGAACTCTCTTCATCATTTAGATTTCAACAGCCTAGCACTAAAGCAGAAACAAGTACTGACACAGAAACAATTCCGATATGGAGAATTTAATTTGTCATTCTCAGTCAGCTGTGAAATATTTCTAGCAATTCACACATTCATTCCAATAAGAATTCTTAAAAACGTTAATGGAACGACAGAAATAATAAAATATAGCTATTTATGTTAACATACCTGTTTGCTGATTATTAGTTTTTGCAGGATTAGACAGCAACATGACTGACTCTTAATCTGAAGAATATTCCAATGAACATGCCAAAAAAAGCAGTGCAAGAGAATTTATGCTACCAGTATTTTCTTTTCAAGCATCACAATTAGGCTGTGTCACTTAAGGGCCTGCACAGACACATGGATGAAAATAATTGAAAAAGCTATGACTCATTTAACTGCACCTATCGATGCTTTGCATGAGAACCTATTATTGTGCATCTGTGGGATAGAAGCAGAAACACAGATCTATGAAAGCTGGATCATGGTCTCTTGGAAATTCTGGCATTTGAAAGGATTTTGGCCCCAAAAGCTTGTGAATAGCTGGCCTTACACTATTTTTCAAAGAGAAACATCTCTCATCACTTGTGAAACTTTTAACTAAAAAAACAAAACCAAAAAACACCCACACTCAAAAATATGACCCTCCATAACAACTAGAGACAAATTCAGTTGTCCACAGACTAATGACAAACAGCACACAGCTTGTGAACTACTCACTCAAGTATCAGGTAATTGCCCAAAATTACATTACTTAATTCCTCACGCTTAATACAGAGAACCAGCTTAATAGCTTAATGAAGGTATAAATGAAAACTAAAATTAAGCATAACTCTCTAGATTTTATTTATTCCCCTCAACCATTTCCCACTATCCCTAGTATACCAATACTACTGCTCTACACTACACTGAACTCTAGACACAGTCATTTTAAGATCCAGAGCAATTCAGAGACCCTGTTTAAAACACAGCCATGCAGGAACTGCACTGCCAAACTGAGGAATCACTGAACTGTAACAAGGGAGTAGAAAGAAGTAGGAACATGGCAAACTATCCTCACAGAAACTATAAGATTCAACTATTCAGCAAAGATTTTACACTCACTTCTTTCTGGTACGGACCAATGCCGCTTCCACTTCAGCAGAGGCTGATGAGAAACTTGTCACGGTAATGGAAAAAGAGAAAGAAAGGCAACCCCCGCTCTGGCAATTCCAGCTTTCAAGTGAGCTTTAAACCTGGACAAAAGTATCTCAGGTTCCTGACAGAGATCTAAAATTGGCAACTGTGGTGCATTTTCCAGATCTACACAATAACCTCCCTCCACATTCATAAAATGCAGAAAGAGCCGAGAAGTAACACTCTCTAGGGACTTCCTAAAGTTTCTGAATCGTGCCCTTTAAGTTTGAAGGCTTTCTACTGGTTTTTTCTAAAAACATTTTTTTAAAGAGCTAAGTCACAACAAAGGAATTATACTGCACATACCAAGATAAATACATCAGGAGAGATAAGCATAGAGATAAGCAGGCACCAGCTAGAAGCTACAGCTGAAAGTTTCAGTCATGATTCAGACTTCAGGAAGCAACTTTCATACATCATTTTCCTCTTCCTGCTTTCTCCACCACTGGGATCAGTGCAGACAGGTATTTCTAAAGTGCCTGCTCTCCTCCCTCTGAAATTGATAAAGTTCATTTAAATCAAACAAGCTACCGTCACCTTTAGCTGCCTACAGTAGGGTTGGGTTTCTTCCCCTCAATCACTGCTGAAGCAGAGGTGTGCATTAATGAGAAGGAAGTGGCAGATTTTTTCAGGAACTCCACTGACCAGGCCTTGGATCTAGACTTGGGCATCCAAGCAGGGATGGCAACAGCCCAGCCGAGCTGCACATCACAGCTCAGCTCTCAGAACACCAGAGCTGGTCTGCTCCTACACTGCAATCAAACCGTGCAGCCAACAGGCATTCAGAGTTCTTGTTTAACTGCTGAATTATCTGGTTCAGCAATTACTACCTAGAACAGACATTCCCAAAAAGTACCATACCCCAAAGTAATTGTATGCTATTCTTGATATAAGATACATGTGTCTGGCTTCCAAATCTGTCCAGGCAGAGGCTTTCATTCAGCCTGCAGGAATTTACATCTCCTACCAACAGAACATACACTTCCAGATCAGAATGTAAAAAAAAACGGGAGGGCTACACTGATGAATGACAGGAAAAACTAGGGAGCTGAGCCCAAAGATGGTGCTGTGCACCTGAGACACAAGTTTGGGATAAGAATATGAAAAAACTCATAACTTGGGTATTACTGCAGATGTGATCCATGCAAATGATGAAGTTTAAAGAACTACTTTTAAATTAATGCTATCTGTAAATTTACACGTGGACTTAACCATTAATTACAGCCTTCTTTAGGGGTATTAAAGCCTCCATGTATTGGATGTTCTCAGCTTGTATCATCAAATGTACACCATTAGTTCAGAGTTCAAACTGCACCCTACTTAGCTTTTCAGTTTAGCTGCTTTGCTCTAACAAAAAGAGGGTTAATATTCAAGAGATGTGATTTTTTTCAAATCACTTAAAGAAACACTCCAAAATAAAAGGATATATAGTCAAGTAACAAAACGTCACTGAACCGACTACCAAAACAAAAACAACTAAAGACCTACACTTTATTTCAGATGCCCAATAGAGATTCATAAAAAAAAAAAAATTACGATGTCCCAAACGATTAATATCTAGTCAGGAACTAAAATGCTCAGCCAAATTTTCATTTTGACATACTATATAATCCCCAGAGCTATGAGACTAAAAAAACCAAAGATTCTGGTCCAAGGCACCAGCTGACATCTACCAAGCACAGCATGGTAGGGAAATATCTTGGCCCTCCCCCTAAACCTGTGCAATGGGAAGAGACCAAGAAGCAGGGCTAGGTCTAGAGCTTCAGTTTTTCCTTTTCTGTTTTACCTCTTCCATTCTTCTAAAATAACACACTCCTACAGCATATTTTGCTATCAAAACAGGACACAAATTACAAATATTACCATTGAAGCCAGCTGTGCAGTGAAGTCTTACTGCAAAACCAAGAAATGTTAAAACCAGTACCTCTGCTATCATGCACTGCTTGAACAAGTTGATCTGCAGGCCACTTGATTTTAAGGGAAAGCAGTCAAGGACATCAAGTACCAAGCAGAGGACTAAAGCAGTGATGAGTGGCTGATGGTCATTAACTTTTGTTTGGTTTAAATATCACCAGATAATAAGTATTTCTCTTTGGAAGACTACTTGTTTAGAATTAAGAATCACCAGTCTATTAAAACCAGCCAAGGTAGAACACATTTATAAATCAGATAACAAAGGGAAGTAACTCATCTTCAGTCCAAACTGCCCTGGGCTCAGTATTTGCTATCTTCATACTTGGCCTTGGGAATTTCTGATTCACTCAAATACAGCCTTTCACTTTATAGGTGCAACAACTAAGAATAAAGCCCAAAGGCTTCTGTTTCTTCCAGCAATTTAATTAGTAATGACTGGAGAACAGTTTATGCTAGAAAAAAAGTAAGCATAAGACAAGCTTTTACCTGGTTTCCACACCTCACTGTCCAAAAAATCTGGTCGGCAACCTGGAAACAGCATACTATCAAATCAGGATTTTTTAGCTTCCAGCTTTGCACTAATCCAAATAATCATAACAACAGTGACTCACTGCTCTTCAAGTTAAACTATATCCCTTTATCATAAACCAAAGACATGGAAAATGAGATAACATGCATGAAAATATGAAACTTATGCATAGGCTCACCTTAAATCTTTTATCCTGCAGGACTTTCTTAATGGCCACAAGCTCTCCCGAATCACAGAGTTTGGCTTGATACACAACACCAAAAGATCCATTTCCAATCACCTTGGTGTCTGTGTAGCTAACTTCTTGTGGTCGGTCCGGACCTTGTCCAGGAGTTGCCACTACCGTAGTCACTTTGCTGCCATCTTTGTCTCCTGGGAAGCAAGAGATACACAAATAATCAGAATACATGCCTAAGCAGGATGACCAACGAGGCTGAAACAGAAGAGGGTAAGACAAAGATTTGAATCAGCATGTGCATTTTAATCCCACAGAGAAAAACAGAACCCCCTGACAAAACGCAGAGAAAACACTGAGCATATTTTTTACCAAAATATATTAAGCGGTGACAATTTTTCATCTAGATTATTGCTAACAAAAATTTGCTTTCCAGAAGCAAATAGCTGAGCAATAAAATGTGATGCACGAAGAAGTCAAGTACTTATTCCTACATCTGATTATAAAGTAAGTGGTATTAAATTAAACAGTGTTGTTTGTATTACCAAAATGAAGCATTTTCCCCATAGTTTCCTGTAACTGCAGAAACCAAACTGTCAGTATGGCTGTCAGAGCAGCACTCTGACCTTTACAGGCAATAAAAACCAGGAACATCCGAAAGTTTGTTACAAATCCACCTACAGATAAAGCTTCAGCTTGCACACATTAGGAAGCATGACCTTTGTCAAACCTGGCTGTGTGCACCTGAAGCAGAATCCAGGCTGCATCACGTGGCACAGTCCTGCTCCTCCCTTCTTCCATGCCTGGACTTCCTTGCAAAGAAAGGAGGCACTTGCTGGGGCAGGTGGAGGAAGGGAGAGAAGGATGGTGGCAGCAAGCACTTATGTGGCATCTCAACATGAAACAGAACACGGACAGGGATCCATGCTTAAGATGCAAGGTCCTGGTGCAAGCTGTACAGATGGATGTGCTTCAGTGCAGATGCAATAGCTGTGGGTTTCAGCAGTCCACAGTCAACCACACAAGCACTTTCCCAGCCACTTTCCCATCAAAAGACCAAGCCACTATTACCTACTCTCAGTCCCACTGTTACGACCAACACTTCACCTTGTTCAAAGCCTGACTTTGTGTATAAGAGCACCAAAGCTTTAGGCATTTTACAAACACACTCTGGGCATTTATTGCCTCTCCATTATGATGGCTAAGGTTACAGAACCAAACAGGGCTGCAAGAAAAAACAGAACATGCTGTTCCACAGCAGTCACTCTGCAGTTCTACAGCAACTGCTCTCAAGAGATGCTCATCACATCTGCTTATTAAGAAACCTTCCCTCCACAACCTTTCCCAGGTAGTCTCTTCCAGACCTTCTCTATTCATGCATTTAAAAAAATCTTTCCAACAGGTGGCTCAATCTCCTTTAGTGCAGTTTAGGTGAAACACTCCTTGTTCTGCTCCCAGAGGGCATGGAAAATGGTGCAGTTCCCCCCTGCTCTCTTTCCCCCATCCTCCCATCACCTCTTTCAAATATGTGAGGAGCTGTTGCAAAAAGGTTATCTTGATGAAATTATTTCTCTCTGGGAAAGCTCTCCCCTCACTCCTAAAAATCTCTCAGGTATGGTACCAAAAACCAGACTCTGCAAAGGGAGCTTATCTCAACTCTACCCAGCATGCCGGTGACTTCTCGTGTCCCACTTACAACACACTTGTTTGTACAGCCCAGCACAATGTTTGCAACTTGTGCAATGCTGCAACCTCATGATCAGTTTGTGTACCAAACTCTCCTCTGCAGGGCTGCTGCCTGTCCAATCCTCATCCACTTTCCACTTACACACCTGACTGCTCTTATCAAAGCCTAATATTCTGCATTTGCCCTGGCTGAACCGCATCCAAGGTTACTGCCCACTCTTGCCAGCTTGTCACATCCTTCAAGCACAGTCACCATCAGGAGATCCATTTCACGATGCTACATTAAGTTTACCTAACAAATTGGTAAAAACCAGTGAATCCTGTGAGACTGCTTAAAGGCCCTGCAAAACCCCACAAAATACATCATCCTATTTTTATCTTGAAACTCCTGTTATGCTCAAACAAAATAATCAAATAATTTTGTATGCCTTTCAGGGCATTTCCAGTAGTCTATTGTTTTCCTACACTTCTCATGAGAAAGTAAGTTTGAAAACTTCAGAGTCAAGATACACACATCTATCTACTACTTCTTCTTCTGTACATGTAAGATTCAGAAGAAAAGCAGAGTTGGCTTGGCATCGTTTGCCCATGAAAGTCCACATTAACTGCTACTCATATTTTATGTTACCTTTTAGGTTCTTAAAAATGGTTTGCTTTTATGACTCCAACTGCTCCATGAAACAAACTAACAAATCAAAAATATATAAAGCACATCAATGCAAAGGGTGGCAATAACTTGCCAAGCAATACAGAGTAGGTACAGCCCTTCCCCAAAACAGTCATGAGAAGGTGAGATACAGAATGTATATACAGATCTGAGGATACAGACTTATACATTTGAAGAGAAAACGGAGTGGGGGGTGGGAAGGAAAACCAGAGAGAGATGAATGTCTGCTCATCAGGAGAGAGAGGAGCATAAATGGAAGCATACTAAAGCTGCACGGAAAATTCACTCTCCTGTTTGACAACTGTTAAGAAATAAATGGAAGGAATCCAGGAAAAAAAAAGAATCCTTTTTTTTTTTGTAAACAAGTTAAAAGTGTAACTCTCATAGCAACCCTGCATTTTATTTGCTCAACTATTCTATGATTAGCATTCTAACTCGGCACATACAAATAGGTTGCATGTGTTTTACCACAGCAATCCTCATAAAATAAAAGGCAATCCCCTAACTTGGGGGTTTTGGAGAGGCTTTTTTTTTTGAGGGGTCACTTAACCAGAATACTGAGATTACTGTTAATTAGTTTTGTTCTCCATTTTTCCAAAAATCAAGACTAATGAAGTCTTAGAGGTAAAAATAATTGTCCCTGGCAACACTGGTTGAGATTCGAAGTACTTGGTATCAAGAGATCTGCTCTAAGGACCCTCTTCCGAGCTGCAACTTGCTTAGGGGCCTCCTCTACCATAAAAGCAAACCCTGAATTTCAGGCCACCTCAAAGTGTTTTGTCCCAGTGTGGAGCTGCAGTGACATGGCCAAATTCTCCAGAGCTCAAATGAGAAGCCAGTTGGCTTTACACATTTTCCTTTAAGTCCACAGAAAAACAGCCCCTAACCAGTAGAAATTGTCAGTGTTTAAAAGCGTAAGCACTGACACTTTAATTGCTACACCAAGAATCACTTTGTCTCTTTACCCGAATGTTACAGAGCATTAAACCTCCTAAATGTTTCTCCCAGATTCCTTCTTCCAATAAACAACAGCTTTTGCAAACCCATCCACGAAAGATACCATAAGGACCCTAATCTGTAAAAAATTAAGCCTGTTAAAGTTTCAGTTATATTCCATTACAGAATAGTTGAACCTGAGGGGCTCTAGGGGTAAAATTCACCTTGCACCTTTGGCAGCTTTGATCTCCAAGAGTAAGACATCTCACTGCTTCTCAAAGTATACCAATAATGTGTTTGTATCATAGCAGCAGCCAGAGGCCCCAACACTGTTTTGCTACTCCTTGCACTACACAGATTTATCTACTGTTCACAAGACCATACCCAGTTCAGAATGGTTATCCCAGTTTTAATTGTCTGGACAGCAAGAGCTGACTTGCCAGCCAAACAGCACGTATAGGAGTTCACTGAACAGCTTTCAGAAATGCTGGTTTTACCCTCAGCATGATGAAAGATAGCAGAGAGGAAGCAAATCCCTGTCCAGAAATCTCTAGTACCTCCAAACAACTCCCAACAGCAAACACCAAGAGGCATTACACCACAGCCAGTCTTAATGAGAAGCCTAGACAGTTCTCATCTCATCCCCTTCACCTCTTATTTTGTTTAGGACTGGCAGACTTAGCGTACCCAGAGGATAAGCAGGCATGGTCAAACACACAGTACCCTCAGCACCTTTGATTGTAGGGTCTACAATAGAACTAGGACATTAAATTCAAAAACTACAGAAGGAAGGAAGGGCCAAACACCAAAATACTAAACAGCTCTTACAGCACAACTCCCATCAAAAGAGTCACCAGCATTTGTCCAGAAGCTGCAGCTTTCTGGGGCTCACAGCAATATGACCTTGGCTTTACTGTAACAAAAAAGCAAATTCACCTGACTGTACAACCATCATCTAAGCCAGCCACCTTTGTAACACCCAGGGCAGAAGCACAAGTAAAAATAAATAGCTATCACGCTGTAGCACACTTGTATTTTCATTTGGTATGTTTCATGCAAACTCTTAAAGCATTTCCTCACATGATATCGGTGCTTAACATCCACGATATGGTATTTGTTTTGGCTGTTTGGGGGTTTTCTGTGGGTTTTTTTTTTTTTTTTTTTTTGTCAAAGAGGTTAATTCCACAAGTCTGATATGCAAATGAAAACAAAATCCAGGCAATGCAATTTCCAAATGCTCTGCTCTTTCTAGCTTGCTTTCTACCTTTAGCACATGATGACCATATGGGACAGATCAAGAGCATGAGGTAAGGTCAGTTGTTTCAAAGCAGAGAATACTCAGCAGCTTGTAGGAAGAAAAGAACATACTCCACTTAAGAGACCACTGATGCTTGTCAGAACATCAGTGCAAGATATAACTCTATTTTCCATTATCTTGGTATAATGTCAGAATGGCTCATGGCATCATTTTACCTCATGCCACGGGCCTCTTACCCTTTCCAGCTGATTCTTAATTCAATTCTGTACACTCAAAAAAAGTTGAATATATTCAATTCTGTCTTTTGTTTATACAATTCACCAATTAAACAGAAATTAACATGGATCAGTATTATTTTAATGAAATATTTGTATGGTTTGGGAACAAGAGGCATGCATCTCAAAAAAAAAAAAAATGGCGGCAGATATTTTTGGGTTTATCCAGGTGAGATAAGGGATTCTGCTACTGGACAAGCATTTTGTTACATAAATACCTCACCAGTTGCAGATTCCTACTGCTAGCTCAAAGCTGACCATTCTGTAAGTGCACTGCATAAATATTTTTTGCCTGTGCCTAAATGCAGCTGTCATTCAATAAAATTCACTTCTGCCCTCAGAGACCATGAAAGGCATCCTTTGCTATTGATCAGAACTTCCCACATCATCTTTTAATGAATGGGCCTGGGAAAAGTCCAAAATTATGTCTGCCCTACATCCCTTTACCTGTTTTGCTTCTGAGCAGTACAAACACACACTAATGCAGCTATAGTCAGAGATCTAGGATTCTTGTTTTAACTTTCACATATATATAGATATATCCCCTCTTCCTCCTCTTCCATATGTTTTGCAGTCAAAGGGAAGAAACAATGAATTAGCAGGATGTTTACAGCAGCTTTATTCCTACTTCATATGCAAACCTCAATCCTTTGTGCTGTCTACAAACCCCACCTTTTCCTTTCTTTTGACTTTACCTATCTTCTCTTGCTTCACTCCTCCTTGCTGGCATGCCCACAAGTCCTTCCATTAGATGCTACTTAGTTGTAAAAGAAAACCTCACACACCTGTAACAGACTCGATACAATGTGGAAGGTCATGCAGCTGTCTGTCTCCACTTACCTCAAACTATCTTCACTGATCTGTTTCAAATCTCAGTGTCACCTCTCTATTAAGATATGGCTCAAGATTAAGTAACTATTGACTACTTCTCCCCTTCACCACACTGTTTCATCGTCATTTGCTCAATGCTCAGTAAGTCACTCAACAAGTCACTTCCACAGAAACCCGACACTGCTGGATCCAGCCCCTGCCAACTGGATTAGGTTACAACCAGCAGCTGACACAACTACCTAGAAAGAAATGAGTGACCAGAAGGGGACAGAAGTCTATCAGAACCGCATGGGCTCTCTTCAGTCACTCATAATTGGACAGCCAAAAGATCTGACTACTTTGTGAAACAAATGTTTTAACAGAAAGCACAACAAATGTTTTCTGCTGGTGATGATCATCAGATATGGCTATGAAAAAAACTCACGGCTCCTTAAATATCTGTTCATGGCACATGAAGGAAGAAGGTCATCAGCTGCTTTGAAAGTCTTCAGTGTGGCCAAAGTGTCTTTGAGGAAAGACACTGTCAGCAGTAGAAATCACTACAAATTTTCTTTTTTCTAATTATTTTTCCCACTACATTGTTTTAAAAGTTAGTTACAGAAGAGCTAATAATTATGAGTCAGTACAGAGGAGAAAGGATAAAAATGGTATTTATGAACTGTTTTCCTAGACAGTTGCCTTTCTTCAGAATGAATGCTACCTAGTGGAAGACAATACAAAATAAAAATCCTAGAATCATATATTTAATCACAGAATGGTTTGGGTTTGAAGGGACCTTCAACATCATCTTGTTCCAACCCTCCCAGCATCGGCAGGGAATCTTTCACTAGACCAAGTTGCTTAAAGCCCTATCTAGCCCGGCCTTGAACACTTCCAGGGATGAGGCATCCATAACTGCAATCTGTTCCAAGGTCTCGCCAGCCTCACAGTAAAGAATTTCTGTATCTAATCTGAACCTTTCAGTTTGAAGCCTTTTCCCCTTGTCCTATCACTACATGCCCTTGTAAAAAGTCCCTCTCCAGCTTTCTTCATGAACATTCATGGACCAAATCAGAAAAACTCAGGGAAGTGAAAAAAGGAGTCTTACAAAATATAACGTGTTTTGGTTTTTAAATTTACCCCAAACAAAAGGAATCCTTGAAATTTCAAAAACAGTTCAGATCAAACATTGAACAAAAACCTGTGTGTCAGTCATCACTAAACATATATACACACACACACACTTGTTTTAGCACAGAAAGTGTCATCTGACTTCTTGACTGTAACTAAATACCGCAATAAACGAGTGGCCATCAGACATTACTTGAGATCAGAAGAATCTCATGATTTGTATCCAAGGATTTTGGAAGAGCTAGCTAAGAAGTCTGAGAAGTGATTTTTGAGAGGAATCAGAACACCGAGAGAACTTCAGCAATGGATGGGATGATTCATACGATCCTTTAAGTTTGACAACAATTTCAGTTTAAGTACCATACCATTTACTTTGATAGTGAATAAAGAAGCAGTAAGGTAGTTTCTAGAGAGTATACTGTTAGACTCCATATTGTTAAAGAGACTACAAGTTCATTTGAAAAGGAGAGAAAAACATTGATGCAAAACTACTGTGACTTCTGACTTGCAATCCCAACCCAAATTAATGAAGAAACAAATATTCAGAAAGAAAAGTTATTATTAATCAAATTATAATACAATAGCCCATAAATTTCAACATAACTAAGATCTAATAAAATACAGTAGGAGGCCCCACCAGCATTAATTTTTGCCCTCACACCTACCACTTTTATCAACAACTTGAAAAAAAAGCTATGAAGTTCTCAGACACAAGATTTAGAGAGTTATGCACAGGGTAGAGTCAGTGAAAAAGCAGGTGACCTCCCTTAGTAACCCAAGCACAAATTAAGTGGAGGGAAAATGAGAGGCCATACAGCCAAATCAAGTAAAGCCATCTGAAGAGTGGACTCATCAACTCTGACTCGCAAGATATCCCGGCACAAAGAGAAGCACACACTGCTACTGAAACCTAAAGCAATCCTTAGATGTACAACCAGAGGAACATCAGACAGACCAAAAAAGGAAAAAGATTAAAAAGAAAAAATCTCTTTCCTATTTCACACCCATTGAACAGCTACTGAAATAGCAGACTCACTCCTGATAGCTAAAATTTAGGAGTGATGATTCAAAATACTAGATTCAGAAAGAAGCCTCAGACATCCTAAGTCAGAAAAAATACATTACTCCGAGTGAGACTTAAGAGCTCAAACAACTTAAGTCAAAGAGAAAGCTGGAGGGTTATATCTAAAAGCCCATTTAAGGAACAGACATTTCAGAGAGAGCTCTGATCTGCAGGTGGAGGACATATCGCAAATAAAGACTAGAAACAGAAACTGCAAGAGTTCGGGACAGAACTGTGGGTGGACAAAATTTAGAAAAAAATAATTTCCCTATTCAAAACTCTGAAATAAAAAGTTATTTTTGCAACACAGATTTTTATTTTAGATTGGAATCTTTTCTTCAAGAAAAATATTTCTGAACTGCAACTGCTAGGCTTGAAATAAGAAAGCCTGTACAGGATGAACATGACGATTCTTAGGGTCTTAAGAAAGTCAGAAAGGTTCAATACCTACATAAAACATTTCTTTCAACTCAGCACTAATGCAATGGTGTCATAGCTCAGTATCAAATATGCTGCTTTCCACAACAGTCAAAATCTGCATTCAATTCAAACAAAAGCAGGTGAAGAATGAAAGGTCATTCTTTAGCTTTATTGCTAATGATCATTTGATAATGATCACAGTTAATTATGTGTCAATTTAGTTAAATCCCGAGACAAATAATCAGGACAAATTTCAGTAACAACTGCCAAGCCAAAGAGCACTGAAAAAGATAAAAAGACCTTTTAAAACACTCCACCCTGAAATTAAAGCTGCCATTGCCTCTTGCTGGACACAAAGGAAGGAAATAGAAGAAAAATATTGCACCAACATGATGGCAATGCTTTCTGCATGTCAATCATTTTCAAAACCTTGCAGAAGGCAAAACCTGTGACCTTAAAAAACTGTGGGTAGCTCTACGTTTTGCTCAACAGCCTCTAAAATGGTAATACAAATTCAAAGTACTAAGTGCTTTAAGTTCATGCAGGAGGGAACTAAAAAATGGAGAAAAAGGTAAACAATACCAGTGACTGACTTCTGTCTAGTAAAATAAACTATATTATCACTACAAAATAAGCAGTAAACAGCTCAGAAAGGCAACACGATTTTACTATAAAAACGAAACTGCGTAACTCAACTGATCTCTGCTTCGTGCCTTTTTGAGGTCAGTGTGTCACTAAAAAAAAGGAAACAATGTATTTCCAGCAAAGTGTGAGGGCTAATCACATGCCTCATATGCCTGTAATTGATATAATAAACACATGATATGACATCAAGATGCAGGGACGTTTTCCCCCTATTATTTATCTGTTGGGAAAAAAAACCCAACCTAAAATTTCACAGAAGGAAGGGCATCTGGATTTACAGCACCTCGGTTCAGACATTTAAAATGCCATTGGAGCTTTAAGTCTTTCTTTAGAGGTAGTCATAGACTTCTGGAGGGGAGCATTCAATTCACTCTCTTTGAAAGCTTAATGCTAAAGACTGTAAACAGGCCTTTAAAAAATGAACAGGGTACTGAGCAGGTCCCAGAACATGCACATGACAAGCTTCTTAAAACGTCCACTACAAGGTCACACGAAGTTTTAAGGCACTGAATTTCAACAAGTTTTTATACCCTAACTAAGGAAGTCAAAGTGAGCATTGGTCACACAGTTGTGCTACTCTACTCTACTACAGCACAAACTTGACTCTGAAAAGGTTAAAAAACAAAACAAAAAACACCAGAGGAAAAAGGATGGGAAGAACCCTGTTGATCTAGCCTGGATGCCTATCACGCTGACCATCAGCTGACCTCCCTGGATCCTACCGTGGCAGATGGGATTCCAACAGTCAGCTGCTTAAACTGACCACCACGAAATCCCAGCAGGTTATCGTCCCACTGATTTATAAACCAAACAGCTGAATCCAGAAGGGATGTTTACTTGCACTGGCTGAAGGAACAATTTGCTATAAGCTGTCCTTCCAACCACTGTGTAAGGTGGTGCCCACATCTTTCTGAGGCACATTTAAGGACTGTGTTAACCACCTCTCTCTCGTTAAAGCAGATCTTGCTTCAAGTACTCTTTGTGTCACGGCAAACACAGACCAAGACAGCAAATTTCTAAACAAGAGAGCTTTCCCAATCTGCAGTTAACACGCAGGTGGTGGGAAAACTCTACCCTATTACCTTTAGAAGCACCATTAAAAGAATTTTTTTTCTGTGACTACACAAAATATCCACCAGAATGCTTATACTTATATTTCTGCTTTGGAAAAAAATACAGAAACATACAATTAAGGTAATCTAAACACTGGCTGCCAGGGAGGTTTCATAAGCAGTCTCATGCTTGTTAACAAGTTATTTTTAGTAGGCACTCTTTCTGTTCTCCTCTCTCTCCACCCACATGCAGAAGAACCCACCCCACAAAAGTTACTTAGCTATAGAAATCAGCTTTAAATTTAGATAAGGTGATTCCACAGATTAGGAAGCACGTACCAAAGCACTCATAACAGATTCTGTTTTTATAATCGTGGGTCAGCCATTCCTGCCCCAAAAAGCTTACAGGTTAAATGCAGCACAAGAGACAAGGAGAGAGACAGGGAGCGAGCAGAAACAGTATGACAACATCATTTCAAGATAAAGACTCTGGCCTCAGTATTATCCTCCTTTGCTATATAGCTCTGAGTTAATTACTAGCTGAGAAATTCAACCTATACAGTACTAGCATTTCTTATTTGAACTTTCCTTTAGTTGTTCCTCCCTCTTACATCATCGGGGAATATGATTTAGTTAATATTTGCCGAAGACAATTAATATTTGCCAAAGACAGCTATAGCAGTTCAGCTGACATGTAATAACTTACAAAACTCCTGTAACTGAGCCCTGAACATGGCATCAGAGAACCCCAAGTTACAAACAGATCGTATTTACCCACTTGTTAGTGCCATTCAACAGTCGACCCTCAACGAGTCCACCAGTGTCTTCTAGCAAGGCTGATTAGTGAATCCATCATGGGTCACCTACTGACACGCCTACTTTAAGAGCACTGTTAAGAGACCCTAAATCTCCCGCCCCTCGAAGATTAACAAGTGATAAACAGCACATCTTCCTAAAAAGCCTAAAATCTTCCCATCAAAATACCTGGTACGACCTTGCAAACCTTTCACTGAAGTAGTTTCTTGCAAACTGCTTAAGGAGGAGGCTGGCTACTTGCTAGAGACATCCCCGGCTCAGTTCTAACAGCATTTGTCACAGCTTTTGAATCCAGTTAAATGTACATATATCAGCGAGTCAAGTACATCTCTGATCCCTGAGAACAGACATCATCACTGGTTTTTTCCTTTTCACTCCGTTTTTTCACCCACTAAGAGGCTTCAAATGCATAATCATACCATTATGCAAAACCCACAGAACAGCCACCTGCAGTAGCTGTAAGTTGCCAAGACCCTCCCTACCATACACTTCCACAGATTACAAACATCTTCATCTTAGAGGGAGTCTCTACTCTTCTACTGGGGTTTAAATAAAACATCTTTCAAGCAGAGCTTAAGAATGAAGTGTGAATAGGACCTCACCATGCTAGGCACAGCAGCAGGAAGGAAGGACCAAAAGGAAACAGGCTAAAGAAAGAAGAAAACAAAGTGAAGGTAAAGAAGAGCAAAGAAAAAGGTGAAAAAAAAACCAAAATACCCCAAACCCTAAAAATGTTAAAATCAAAAAGTGGAGAGAAGCAGAAGCAAGAGCAGAGAATCCAGGAGAGAAGAGAATTTGGAGCATGACTGTAAGCAGATTAACACCGAACTGAGAGACCCCACAAACGAGTTCTCCAGGTGCATGAAACATTTGCTGTCACCACTTCCACAGGCAGCCCAGCCCGCCAGAGCCTCCGGATAGTTCTCTGCGGCCTCTGTAAGCCCTGCCAGACTGTGGAGGAACGAGCAGGGCAAGAACCATGTAGTTCCACATCTGCTGAAGTCTCCTTGGCAGGGTCCCTTCTGCTACACTGCTGCAGTGATCCGCTACGGCAGCCAATCCTTGTCAAAAGCTGCACCCTCAAAGCTTTAATTTTTTGTCTGAAAAAAGAAGAGCAATTTCTGCATTTCTGAGTATCACAGGTGGACTTGAAAAGCCAGGTGCAATGAACAGTAACACCTGCTTAGCCTGCAAAGTCAGGGCACAGGACCAAGCTCTCCTCCTCGACAGAGTCCTGGATTGTAATACATCTTTCTGCTCTCTGGAACATCTGACTTGCAATCTACCTTTCTCTTTGCAATTTCTCCCTTTTGTCAAGTACTCCATAATTATGTTCTGTCCTATTAGGACTTGACATGTTTTCTTACTCTTCAACTTCACTGAACAAAGTACAGAAATACAGCATGTACTTGTCATGCTATTCTCTCTACTACCAGCAAACAGCATCTAGGACCCGGAGTCCAGCCTACGGACTGAATGAGATGGATCAAAATCACAGTGAGAAACAGATTGTTTGGAATCTGAGACAGTAATCAAAATCCAAATAGAAAGACAGATGAAGCTAGTTATGAAAATGCATTCATTTGATGCCTATATTTTAAGATCAGAGGAGTAAGAGAAATGCCAGCGGCTCAGAACTAACATCCACCTCAGGTGAGAAGCACAGTGGAAAAAAAAAAAAAGTCAAAAGTGAGTAGTAGCTAATCTGAATTGCTAAAATGAACTGTGACCTGTGGTTGAACACCATTCTAAGACCGAAAGAGGCATTGCAACTACTTCTCCAGAGAGAAAAACTGAGTTGTGCTACACTGCTCAATTCATGATGCAGAGCACAGACCAGTTTTAAGAGACTACACAGCCTCCGCATCCATCCCAAATTACTGCTTTAGATTACGCCACAGAACTGCACAGAAATGGAACAAGTCAGTTGAGGTTAAAGATGGTTTTGAATTCAAGGAGAACGTTATCTCAATTAACATTAAGAAACTGTAGGCATGCCATCAGTGCATTGCAGATATTCTCCATGGCAGGAGTAGCTATCTTGGTGAAGGAGCTCTTATTACAGATGAGGCAGCATTTTAGAAGCCAGATGCATAAGCTTTTCATCTTTGGCAGGTCCTGCTTTTTAAATTTATTTATTTTTAAAGTAACAAAAATAGTAGAGCAAGAAGAGCAAGAGAACTAAGTGTTGGACATCTCTAAAGCTATTTAAGGTAACCAGAGAAACCATAGCTCATTTTCACATTGTATATAATCTGATTAAAGTGGGGGCTCTTGACAAAAAAAGATGGTCTTACTTCCCCCACCTCTGTGTTCCTGCCGTAGCAAATCTGGCAATCTCGTAGCCTGAGGATGAGTCAGTTTAGCCTACTGATCTGACGAACTAATCCATCTCCAGAATAAAGCAAGCCTCGAATCAGCAAGCTGAACTGACTCATCTTGGGGATAACAGTTGCTAGATCTGATATGGGGAAGAACGGAGAACAAGAGTCTTCCTTACTGCCTGTAATCCCAAGAAAGCCATGCTGGGGATAGCACGAAACCACACCCTTTGAGTCACCGGTGGAGCTGCAGCCTGCAGAGGAGGCTCCCTTTAGAGGAGCAGTCCTGGCTCTCCCATCCTTCCTTGTGCCCTGATACCACCCCACCCTGGTACCAGGTATCAAACAACTGCTATCTGAAGGTGAGCTGGGTCAGAACTGCTTCCAGAGGAACAAAACTGCCTGCCCACAGCAACACGAGCGCTCCTGGCAGTGGAAGGAGATGGAAGCAGGCGGTAAGGCCAGGGCAGTTCCTTGTGCTGACATCCTGTGCCAAGGGCACGCTGAAGCGGCCAAAGTGCAGGCTTGGGTGAACCGAAGCGGAAGCATCTGGGCACCACATCCTCTGCTTTCTCAAATCAAAACACAAGTTCATGCTGTCAAACAACTGAAAAATACTTCAACTATGGTTAGAAAAAACCAGAAACAAAACCAAGTTACACTACACCAGCACAGACATTAATCTGGAGAGTAACTACGTTGCCTTCAAATGCATGCTTCAGATAACGAAGTATCATTTTTTCCTGTGGCTTCTTAAACCTATTAATAAGTTTATTTTTCCTCTTTCAGAAACAATGTACCTTTTTCACAGTAAGACTTTTTTCCCCAGCAAAAGGGCAATAATATAATTTAAACTATAGAAGATGTTTCCAAATGTTTTACTGCAATATACAGGCTTTAGTAAAACAAACATTCCACAAAATGGGGATTAGTTTTCTCCACAAAGAAAAACATGAACAAAAGCAATACTTCTCTTAAGAATGAGCCCGCACATCTGGGGATTTAATTCCCTTCTGCCAGCATATGAGCAGTCTGAGGCATTCAGGGAAAAACTCCACAGATATAGATGAAATTTTCAAACTGTTCCTGTAATTGTTCATTAAGGAAGACTGCTGGGGCTTGAAATCTTAAAATAGAGACAGGTATCTGGAAACAGAGAGAGGCGAGCAGCACTGTTTTAGCAAAACTTCCTCTTAATTATGGAGGCAAGAAGAAAAATAACTACCAAGACCAAACCTTTTCTGAATTCTGCCACTTTCCATATTGGACAAAGGCACTATCACTCTTGAAGATATGATGAAGCAGAAAATAAGTAATACTAAGTAAAAGATAAGCCTAAAAGCAAGAACATATTTGAAGACAATAAACATTTACATTATATGTATCTGCAAAAGTCATATACCTATGCAGAAATGGAGGTTTTTCAAGGGCTGCTGTTCCAAATCTATGTAGGTTTTGAAATCACCTGAGGCTTTTTGCCAGCAGTGCAGCAAGTTTTCTTAATTAGAAGCTTGACTGTCTTTGATGGAAGAGAAAACAGACTGAGGTCTCAACAGTGCTAGCTCTTCCTTCTCTTCGTACCATATACCTTCCTCCTAGGAATCTCAGGAAAGATAAACCAGGCATTATGAAGCCAAGACTGTGAGTACATGCCAAAAAGTTCCCATTTCTAGGAGATAATGGAGCCTAATATTTCTCTACTGCTGCTATGACTGGAGAATAATGGCAAAGCTTTATCTTTCAACACAGTAACAGAAACATCCACCTCAGAGAAGAGTAAAAACAGAGGAGCAATCTAATGTTCTTGGAGACAAAGGTTTAATTACCTGCCTCAGAAGACAGTAACTAACAAAGAAAGCACTTTGAAGAACACAATTCCTTTATTAGAAAGGCTCATATAAAAGAAAGATACTCAAATATGGTATCAATCAGGATAGAGAAAGCACATAACAGAGAAAGCATGGGTCCCTCCATCCCATTTTCCCATGTCTTACACCAGCAAACAGTAAGTGTTTAAGGAAGAGTATAAAACAGGACAAACTCGCAGGGACAGCTATCCCAGCACACCCTCCCAGACCCCAGCTATGGGTGGCTTGGGAACTTCCTAAGCCAGAGGTAGCATTCTCTGGATTTTTCTTTGCAACTTTGCAAACCTAGCTCAAAATCTGAAGATACTACAGCCAATAAGCCAACCAGCCATTTCTGAACAGTCACAAGGACAAGGGACGTCTCTAAGTGATATATCAGCATCAGGACTATCTAGTAGAAAGCTGAAATTTGATCTCAATATCTACAGTACCAAGTGGTGACAATTCTGTTCGAAGTCCAGGATGGCTAAGGCATGTGCATACTATGCAGCATACAGGCACTTTTTCCTACATGGGATTAGTCTTCATCCTGTTCAGAAATTTATCTTCCATCTTCAAATGAAACATTATAATGGAAAATTGACTGATGTCTTTAAATGGACTAAATAAAATAAGATCAGAAAGACTTAGCATGAGTTTGGGAACAGGAGAAGGTCACAACAACCTAAGATAAGGATCAAGTAGCATTGACTAAGAGTCAAGAAGAAAGTAATTCCTGAAAAAGAGCACACAGAATATGCTTGAATGCTTGCATTTTGGCTGAGACAGGAAGCAGAGTCTTGAATAGAAGTTATTTTCCACAGTAGAAGCCACTCACCCACAAACCCACTATGAAATTACATTAAGGCATTACAGTCTGGTACTGTAGCAGAGATAATGAATGCATAAATCAAACTTATCACAGAAGGGTTTCAGCAAAGGCAAGATGAGACTCATCATCTTAAAAAGCTACGTCAAAATCCAACAAAAAGCAGGAAAAAATTGCTTGTGTTTCAAAGTTATTACAAAATGCATTCATTTTTTCTTCCTTTAGAAAAACATTCTTCTGAATAAACATGTCTTTATAACAATCAAATCAGTAATTGTCTTCTATTTGCCAAGAAATGAACCCAGAATTCTCTTTTCCTTTACACTTGTATATAAGAAAACATCTCATATTTCATATGAGATATTTGATATATGCAGATATTTGATAAAAATCAAACAGCACTACAATTCAGTATCTAATGAAGGAGAAACAGCCCTTTTTTCAGTATTTTCTTTGAAGCATCTAATTGAATTGGTACACAATTTTGAAACTAGTGGTGTTTCCAAAATACTTATTTTCTTTGTAAGATGACCTGAAAGTACGATCTTTTTAATCCAAATATTGTCCCTTCCAGTTTGTCACATCCAAAGAGTCTGACATCTCATCCAGCAGATACGAACTACTGGAAGTAATGCATGCTGCCGGCATCACAAATGAAAGAACAAAGAAAAACCTCTAGATATTTATATTTATATTGCTTTTCATCAGAGGTCACGAATGTGTGGGTTCACCAAAAGTAGACGGTTGGGAAATATTTAAACTCAAATTCATCCTCTTTTCAACACCAAAGATCATGGCACTACTGACATAATTCAGAGATGGGTCTTTTAGTTTAATAATTGAACACCATATATTCCAATGATGGATCTTCATCTACCTTTACTCTTAGTTCATTTGCCAGGGCAGCAGAATCATTCCTCGGAAAATTTGAATCACACGGAGAAATGGACATGAGGCATCATACTTGTATAGGATAAACACAAATTGGCTTCCTGCATAATTCCAAGTACTTCAGAAGGTCTCTTCATCACTAAAGAATTTAGACACAAAATTATGCCTCAAGAGTGGAAAGCCACTCTTTATTGTTATAGAATTAGAAATTGTATCCTGAGGAGAAAATGCCCTCTGTCATTACAGGGACCTGTGGCCTTTAAGACTTGGAAGCACCAAGCTGCTTATGCAACAAGAGAACTCTGTCAAATTAGTACACAGACATTTCTTAAAACCAAGAAGTTCATTATTTCCTTGATATATTTAAAATATCTACAGCGAAGATAAGAACACATTCCCCAAATACAGGCTTTGAAAACTGACTGTAAACAAAACCAAAAAGCATCCTAGATCTTCATTGTCACATAAGAAATATCACTAGATAAAAATACATCAGACATCAGAACAAACAGATACAGTATTCACAGGTTTCTACACAATTGAAAAAATCATCCTACCACTTCATTTATGTACATACTGGATTTTAATAGTTACTCCTTTCAATTTCATAATCCATTCTCCTACCATCTGCCCCATCAGATATCAAGTCCCCACAGAAGCCACATAGGACAAATCAATGCAACACTGCCTACAAAACATGCTCCAATTAAGAGAAGATCTGTGACCATAATCAACACAATTCAGACAATCAAGACTTTCAGAAAGTCTCCATTAGCCAGTCCGATTATGAGAAACAAAACATTTAACAGGATCTTTCCCTTATGACAAAAATTGTTGAATATACAGATGCTTGTAAGCTTCCAAGAGCCAAGCCAATCTGCAGAGTTACACAGCCATCATTCCCACCTCCAGCGTGATGGTTCAGCTTCAGCACTAGAACATCCCTTCCAAGAACATAATCACATGCTGGAACAATCTATTTCAGTTTTACAAGTGCATGTTCTTCTACCTTCTATTATTTCAGCTTCAGCATCAACGGGAGCAACGTGAATGCAACATAAAGGTTAATTCAAGCAGAAAAGCAATTTGCTGTCTTCCATATTTCCTATCAGGACTCAATATGACTTACTGTCATCAACACAAGTCCTTCTAGATCAAAGCAATGCTACAGGACTTCAATATTCTATTACTGTAGCCTATGCCCACAAGTCAACATTTACTGCATAGTACATTTTTGCACTTAAACAATGACACTGTCCCAGAAAAAGGTAGCAATGAACTTCATGAAAATAACACCACAATTGTCACAGCAACCACAACTGCAAAGCATTTTTGTATGAGAAACATGGTTAGAACTCCTAACTTGCTGGTTTTACATGTGAACTTATTGGGTTTACATACAGTTGATAGTATAGTTGCATGTTGCTTTTGTCCGGTAGCTAAGTCAGATTAAAAAGTCTCCCACACACTGCAGCAGCTTATTCCTCCCCCCACTACCATAATTCGTCATGTGCTAAATCATGCCAATGAAACTGTTTATGTGGTTTTGCTGTAAACATCAATGAAGGACAGGAAACCAGGTTACATTTTTTAATAAAAAACACACTTGCAAGTCTAGATCATCTCACTGGCTGCGTTCACAGCACAACTGTGGAAAAAAACTAGCATGGGGGACTGAACGGGTCAGGGTCAGGCAGGAAAATGAAACCAGCCTTACCCACTAGGAAAACTAATATAAATCTGTACTCATAAAAAATAAAAAGCAGCAAGAGGTGAGAGGTTTCGTAGCCTTAACACAGATAATTGCCACTATCAGAAAAGACCTACCTTTAACACAAGTGCTAGGAGCAGATCAGCAATTGCTTTTTATTAATAATTATTTATTTCTGTAGTATTAATTTACCAGAACTGCAAGTCATATACACATTTACATGAAGCCACATGCCCAGTTCAGATCTAATATGCCCTATAACACAGTGTAGTTAAAAGACTGCAGGACTGCTCGAGTTATAACTGAGTTTTCACTTTGCACAATTCAAATCCATGTTTTTGGGCATAGTGAGTCAGGTAAGGAAACTTCTCATTACTTGCAAGTTTCTTTCAAGTACTTGGACAACTGGCCTGGTGGGTTCTCCAAAAACAGTCTCCAGTGGGAGTCTTAAGAGCTACAGGGTGGTAACTGTGATCTCCATGCATGGCAAGATTGCCAATATTAAGGGCATAGCAAACAACCTGCTGAAATTAGTTCTCTTTGGCAAAGAGAAACACTGCTGGCATTCTGAGCAAATAGGTAAGAGAAATCCAAGGAAAACAGATACTTGGCCTTTCAAAAAGCCCAGGCTGCTCCTTGAACAGACTAGGGCAAGAAGTCAAGGTCATAGAGGAAAGGTCCATTTATGGGCAAAAAGCTGGCTAAAGACTAGGAAGCAACAGTAAGGCTTAATAGTCAACTTTCCACTATAGAGAAGAGTCAGTACTGGAGCTAACCTGGCAGCACTGCTAGGAATCATTCTATTCAACATCTTCAGTGACCTAGATAGAAGTGCACAGCGAAATCCTCCAAGTCTGCAGATCATCATCGTCATCATCATGGCTAGGCTTCACAAACGAATATGCCTCACCTAAAAAATCCACTGCGCAGG
>VZRE01017379.1:0-16794 GCA_013396775.1 Cephalopterus ornatus
TTCATACCGGGATTTTTCGGAATCATTCTTCTGGGAAAGCATTCCAAGCATTTCTGTACAGCATCTAATTAACTTCATTTGTGCAAATTCTCGGAGCTGGTATTGTAAATCTTCAAGAAACACTGTTTACATCACCATATTTTCAGAACAAGATGTTACTGGCAATTTTTTCTGTTTTCGTGTACAGCAATGCACCTGCCAGAATAATATGTACGTCTTTAAGCTTTATCCACCATCCAGCATCACTTTCTAACCAAGCAGTTTCTTATTTTTTGAATATTTTTTTCTTTGAAACAGTGACTCAGGTAACGCATAAACCAAACAAGACAAAGTGCTTCTGCTAACATACCAAATACTCAAATACTGTATTTGCTATTTCAACTTCTAGTCGTCTGAATCCTATCTCTCTCTTCCTACATATAACAGGCATAAACACATGCAACACATATAACATATAGAGAATTGTCTTTGAATTTTCTTTCTATATATATATGTATATGCATATGCATTTATACAGTCATAATTTCATAGACAGATATGTTCAAGGTCATAACTATATCTTATTTTTTTTTTTTTGGTCAGTTTCCTTGTGGTCAAAGATTAAAAGCATTCATTCCTAAAAAGAAATTCCAGAGGAGTCAAAATGTAATTGAAAATCTTGTAACAGGAAACAGCCTGAGATATGTAGCTGTAATTTAGCCTTTCACCTTAATTGGAAATTTTAAGAGAGAAAATTGTCATTTCAAGCAAAGTAACAAACTGTTGGTGTTATTTCTTATGAGGGAAGATACATTTATTGAGTAGCTAAACTTAACTGATGACAAGGAACAAGAGCTGGTACAATCTGTCAAGAGAACTTTAAAAATCTGAGTCAATTTAATTAGGATGAGCTATGGTACAGTGAAATAATGTTCTAGTCTTTTAGTGTGTCAGCAGATAAGTTTTGCATTGAAGTTCTCTGGTATTTTCACAGCAAGAAAATAATCCTGGAATATAGAATTTATATCTAGAGAAGCTTAAGTTCCCAGGAGAACTATTGAACACTTTCAACTGTGTCATTCATAATAGGACTCTCTTGTTGTCTAGGCTTCTCGTATTGTACAATAAATTAAGAGTCACTGGAGAGTGTATTCTCTGGCTTGGTCAGTTTGGAGGTTTTCATGACCTCTTGATTAGATGAGTTCCTTTAGATCCTAAGTCAAAAGAGGACACTTACACTACACACTTGAGAAGTCAACTACCTTTGAAACCACTAAGGAGAAATGTGATGTATTTGCAGACTGTCCTATAACAATTTTTCCAAGAGTCATATTGAAACATTCTGAATTGTAGTCGAAGCAATAACTCTAGTTCAGGACTGTATCATTCTTTCTCCAGGGTACTTGTGGACTTAATTTAGAATGGGAAGCCAGAATACAGTGATCTGTAGATGCTGATTGACAGAAGGTAAGTTACCAGTGAGAAGCGTTGATGCTACTTATGTTTTCAGAATTAAAATGAAAAAACAGAGGCTTATACAGCAAACAGATATTACTTACATGAGTAACTTGAACGGTATGATTGCTTTGGTTGCTTAGCCTGTAAAGGTTAAGGTTTTCTGCAACAATGGTAGATTACCAGGGAAAGATTAGGCCTACAAAGATTTCTTCCCTGAAAGTTGAACAGATCTTTCCATATTTTTATTTGATCGATTCATTTACAGCTTCATCTGAGACTTGATGCTACAGAAGTATGTGGCACCTTTAATTTTGACTTCATTGAGCTTTCCTCTAGACAAGAAATGTCAAAGGTCATTGGTCTGAAAGACAAGAAGATATGGAAATATAAATGCTTCCCAGTCAAGTCTGAGACTTTCAGAATTTGCATTTGAGGAGTAATTCATATAGTTCTATTACTTTGCAACAAAAAATTCTTGAGTTGAGGACCTGAGAAAATACATACATGGTACGCTTTGTAAAAATATTAGAAAGAAGTTTTTCCTTCAGCATAACTTAGTTCTTCCTCTGTGTTAGGTCTGCAAAGCTAGGAAATTAGTTACTATTTGGCATTAAGAAACATACCCAGAAGGTGCAACTTATTTGTCATTCAAGTGAAAGGAAGTGGGAGAAAGTCTAGACATCAGGTTTCTTGACAGTTGAAATATTGCACTATTAGCAAGATCTAAATAAATAATACATACTGTGGAAATGATACTGCAAGAAACTATTGAAAGCAGTTCAAACTGAGGTAGTTGGGGAAGAAATGAAAACATTACAGAGATGATAAAAAGGGAAAAGCAGTAACCCAAGGGAGATTACTGAAAATGAAGGCAGAGCCTTTACATATCCAATGGCAAACTTTTATGTGCACACAGCATCCTCATTTATGGAAAAGGCCATGCACTTAAATATTTCTTCATTTTGCCAGCTGGTAACTGGGGGAAGGAGAAGGTTTTTATGAGCTTTCACTTAAGATGTATGTGTATACATAAACTCTGTGTCAATGTCAAACTTTTAACAAATTGAAATCCATTTTCCAGCAACTCTATAACCCACAATTAATTGCACTGGTTAACGTTCTATTCCACACACTCCTGATAAATTTCACTGTCATTCCATAACTACTCCCCTCATGACATGACATTTTTCTGTGAAAGTGGAAATTTTAGGGAGACTTCTCTTCCCATTTATGCGAACTCTTATTTACATCCTAAATAATTCTTTAGATGAATACTACAGACAATTCTGCCTGTCTGTCCAGCCTGCAGACAAAAGCAATACAACAACCCCACTGCAGACAGTGCTTAGAGTAACTTCATGAGATGAATGAGGATCTTAGTTGGCAAAAAAACCAAATTACAACTCCATCCAGAGAACCAAGGTGGAGGTCGTCAGTGGGGCAAAGTGATTACTGTGACATAATTACAATAGTAAGAGATAAATCAATCTGTTTCATTTCCAGTGATGGCAAGGCCTTACTCATTGGATCTATAAGCAAACTGATACACAACATTCACAAAAATCAGAGGTAGGAGTGGAAAAAGAGAATGTTTTGTTAGAAGGAAATTGCATTTATAAACGTTTCACAGATAGCATCTAATGAAGTCATTCAGGGAAACTGTTGTCACAGCTTTGCAAATTTGACCAGGAAATGTCCTACTTTGGATATAAGTCTGTATTCAAAAGCAACAATACATCTGCTATGAAATAACTGCATCGAAAAACCCATCTCTTGTTTAAGTAGGATGGGATAAATATCATAAGAGGGCATACTCCCTAAGGCAATGTTTGGTTATCAACAGAAAAAAACTACTGTCACTGAAGTATCTTCAGTCAATCTCAAAAAAGGGGGAAAAGCATGCTAATTATGCCTTCACTAATATTTCTGCATCTGTTTGCTTGCTCAAATCAATGTTGTCTTAAAACCTAATGAAGTAAATTGATGTTTAGAAAAAACAAATCAATTAGAAAAGAACTTAACATGGTATATTTTTCTTTAATTATGATGGTAGGACGTCAATCCTCAAGTTTAAATAGCCAAATTTTTGGTTTTTTACACCAGTCATCACCATGACTCTGTGAAGTTGGCACTATGTGAAACAGGGTAGCAAATGAAAATGTATCTGTCAAAACATCTTTCAGTCTAGAACTAAAAGTGTTCGTCACTCATTATTAGTAGCAAATCACTGGAAGAACAGTTCCCTGTTGTATGTTCCCACAGAATACTTTCTGGTATCAGTAAATATTGATGAGCTATGCTGGTGGGATGGGTCTCTCTGTGCCCAGTAGACAAAAGCATAGTGACCCAGGAGGGTGCATGCTTGAGTGTGTGAGAGCCTGAAGTGCAATAGATGAAGTATCAGTTCTCCCTCATACTGTGGCAGCCATTGCCAGACAAAGGTTTTGAAAATAGAATTTAAGGGGGTAAGGAAATTGGAAAAAGCAGGAGGGGGAGAGAGAGAGAAAGAGGGAGACAAACAGAGATATCTAGGAATGAAAACAGAAGAGGGTTTAGGGTATGGGAACTTGGGCAAAGAAGAGGAAGAGAACATCAAAACGTGAAATGAGAGAAAAAAATGAACTCGCAGATGTGAAAAGAATCATGCTCAAGAGCATGAGAGGTGCAATTCAGAGCAATAATAATTTTGCTGAATTTACAACCACCACCTCACATTAGAGTCGCTGATGGGAGGAAGAAAGAGGAAGAAACGAGAAAATCTCCAGGACTGGTATCTTGGTTTGGAAATAGGCAGGAGAGATTCATACTGGGAGGAAAGGCTCCCTTCAGATTCAAATGAGATCCACACTGACCACATACAATTCACATACACATTCACTACTCATAAATCAAGCTAAGACAAATTCCTCCTTAGTATTTGAGGACAACATTGCACCCAAGGCTCAATCCTCTTTAGTTGCCCATCTGTTGGTAAAAGGTGTCTTGACACCTTATACATACAGTCTCCTCAAATGTCAGTCATATCTCCATCCTCTATCAGCATTTTTACAGGGCTGGTTAAAACATAAATCCTCCTACACACTATTATACTTCATGTTTAGAGCAGTTGGCATGTTGGTAACCCTGAAAATGAAAAGTAGTGTCTGTCATAAATATATGTACAACCAGGACTACAGCTATTACCCTCACAGTGTTGGTTTGCTCTCCTTACCATCTCAGGAAACCTCTTTTTGCTATTACTGGTATCTCTCCTTGTTTCCTTCAATCTGTGTAATCATTTGATTACCCTGCTGAGTATCTAAAAGCTTCTGGTGAATTTGTCAACAAAATACACTTGTCCATTAATTTTAAACTGAGGACCAGGAATATGTAGAAGAAAACAACACACCTACATCTGGAATAACCAATTATGTTAGTATCACAGTCATTGTATTACAGCATTAGTATAACTCTTTGCCTCCACAACTCACCAACCGCGTAACCAAACCTACATAATCATCAAGCCTAAGACTTTTTTTGTGTTGTGATTGGTATTGCCATTCCAATGAAGGCATCAAAAATTTTACAAAGGTGAGTAGACCCTTCACCACACGGAAAGTGGACCTGAATCAGGTCTGAATGCTGCTCAAACTAGGCTACTTAACAATTCAGCTGCAAGTTTTGCAGCTTCACTAGAAACTGCGTTCCTGCTCTCTTATACCAAATTTATCCCTATTGTGTAGAGCCCACATTTATGAAAACAGCTATTTGCCTGATGAGGTTGTATTAAGGAAAAGCCTTGCTCCAAAATCAAGATATTTTAGAAAGTGCCAAATAGTTCAGCAGTAATTGTGTGTGCAGTGGTGGAGATGTAGGCATACAGTTTAATATAAATATCTGTTGGGATAGACAGCTGGCAAAGTGCTTTGGGAATCGTGGGTTTAGGAGGTTAAAACTCTTATGAATTTAGGTCTAAAAATTCTGACAATTTTAGCAATGGCCTGGATGAGTCCTTATTTTGCTGTAGCCTGTAGCTGCGAGGTGCTGAGAGCTCCTCATTCTCATTTTAGTAAGTGTTGTAGATTCTGGGCATGCCCCAGGATTAGACCTGCAATAATTTGACTCTAACTGCACAATAGATTCTGTACTCACAGCTGTCTGATCCCTCTAATATGTCCATTCCTTTCTCTGTTCCCTGGGAAAGACTGCAAGAAAATTAGAGGTACAGATAATGGCAAAGCACTTTAACTGAAGAGAGCGAAAGTGTAAGGATCTTTTCCCCAGATGAACAAGGCTCAAGTTAGACAGCTACTGTCTTTTATTGGCTTCTGTGTACACTCAGCCTTACTATTCTTTACCTCATTCACATGAACGTATCTCAAAGCAGAGGCAGTATGCTATGGCATTTAAAAAATTGCCTATTTACACAAAATGTCATTGCCTGAATGGAATCCTGTGTCCATTCTTAAAGATACAGCAGACACAAGATGCTAGCATGAGGCAACTTAAAGAACTGGTGTTTTAGTTTTTCATCCTGCAAATATTTGCTAAATGCCATCACTCATTGGAATGGGCCTGCTGACCTCCCTGGACCACTCACCTGAATAATGAGTTCAGTCTTTAGGTCTTTTAGAAAAACCCAACAGCTGTGAACTTTGGATACTTTTTAAATAATGTTTTACTGGGAAAGAATAAAAGTTTTCAGAATAACCAGAAATATTTCTACTTTCTCCCCACCCCCATATTATCTCATTTTTCTTTGTAAAGGCAAAGTGTTTCGTTTCCTTGAAATTGTTCTCTTTAGAAGTGCAGCACATTTCTTGGGAAATAAAAAAAAATAAGGTTAGCTAAAGGAATAGCAATTTGTCTGTAGCGTTTCAGCAAATGTGGCAGTTTTCTCCTGTGCCACCAGTTTATTTCAGTTGTGGGAATACAACCAACCAATACGTTTCTGAAGCATGAGTGAAAAAAAAGCCCATAAAACAAAATCTGTCTGTAAGCACAGAATCAATCAGTGCTGCTGTAGTGAAAAAAAGACAGATTTTTCTCATAGTTAAAGAAAGTGTGTCAGATTATTACAGACCCAGAAGTTAAGTGTGCGAAAGGTAAAATCCAAGATCATGCGATTATTTCTATGGAAGTTTAACACATACTATGAAGAAAGCTTTTCAGAGCATAGTTTAATTTAAGGAATCAACTCTAGGATGAAACACAGGTACCTATGTGACACTATCATGCTAATGAAGGACATGGATTCTTTCCTTGCACCTGGTGTTTTGCTGAAAGATGGTGATTGCTGAGTGAGCTATCACCTCTTGTAAACAACTGCCTATCATGTGGTGGTTTCATAGATCATCTAGACTCATCCTGTCTCTGAACAGAGACATACTAGCTTGTATGCTTAGATGGTATAAGGCTGAGGATGAGTAGTTGTTAATTGTCACTGTCATTAATCTGTGCATTGATTTTGTTGTAAGAAGCACCTTATCAGAGGTGCTTCTCTAGAGTCTAAAACACTGAAGGTGAGATTCAAGTGCCTAAAAACAGGCTTCATCTACCACGTGAGGTGCTCTGCTGTGTGACCTGGGATCTTCCCTACATGTGACTGACCTATCTTCCTCCTCCCACTTCATCCTTCCGACATTCAGTGCCCTCTACAGGAGTGGGCCGAAATCCTCTTTCAAAAAATGTAGTACAGGTGACACCTAAGTGGAACTAATAAATACCCAATAAAAATTTGCAATAACCACACTAAAATTCACCCTTTAGCCACTGGTTTTTGTTCTCTCTTCCACCTGTATGTTCTTTAGTAAATCTGCAATCTGCCAGTATTGTAAACATGATGATGATAATTATTATCAATTGTGTGCTGACTCCTTGTGGAGACACAAAATCTGAGTGTCATCCAAAAGTTCTCCATCAGCATCCAGATCTGTGTTGGCTGATGTCAATAAGGAAAATGTGGAAGTGCCACAGGCTTAAGAGGACAGCTCCCCAGCTCCTATATGGATACTCTCCATGCAACTGCACTGGATCCCAACCTGCTCAGCTTGCAGTTTCTCAGGTTTCTCATTACTTGTGGACTGTTTATTTTCTATGTTTTGGTTTGTTTTTTTTTTTTTTTGCACATGTCCTGGGCACAGACTATTTTTGATTACTTCTCCAGGGAAATTAAATACTGGAGCATGCGAACTCCTGAGTTCCCTGCCCTAGGCTAGCATAGTGCTTTCTTATTGTCATCTTCAAGTTCAATGTTACCTTCAACTCATGGGCACTCTCAGTCCATTGGATACCTCTTTAAGGGCAATTCAGATCTAGAGTCAGTAACACATGTGCACACACACAGCTTGTAGGGTGGAAAATGAATTTGCTGGTAATAATGTTTAAATACAGCTAGTCTTCCAAGGCTCCAAACAGCCTGCTGCCTTGTTTGGCCCAGATTATGAAGGTTATCTCTCTATCCTCTCTGGTCACTCGGAAAGCAGAGGAGTCCAACTTCCCCTGCAGCAGCCTTTTCAAAGCAACTTCCAAGTGTCAGTCAGAATTCATAAACTGTATGAAGTTGGATTACCCTGATCATCACATTTCATGCCCCCTTGATATCCTCAAGGAAGGTGCACACAGATACCAACCTCCCCTGTCATGCCTGCTGCAGCAGAATCTGTGTTCCCCCACAGGAGATGACTGTCTTTGCCACTCTCCACCCTTGTGCAGCACAAAAGGCAGTATAGCCACATCCAGACCATATAGACTGCTGCAGGCAGTCTTTTTCTCCTTTCTTGTGTGGCTGCTTATCCTGAAGCAAAATCCTGCCCTGTCTTTCCTCAGTAGGCTCACTGTTTGTGGAAAATGTTAAGCAGAAGGTTTGCTCTTAGGAATTTAAATTTAGCTTTCTGCAATGCCTTATATTAAGCCTTGTTGCACGGCTGGAGATGCTGAGAACCCAGGAGATCTAGCCATATTCTTCTTATGCCTAGCTAGTATCAGTATCACAGTACTTCTTCAGTACTGTGGACTTCTCTAGAGAAGAAGGAGGAAAAAATCAAGCACATATTATATTTAAAATTTACAACATATTCAATTACATTTCTGAGGATTTATCATTGTTTTTTAAATGCTCTTATTATCCGATCTTTCTATGCCTTTTATTCCTCTGTGGACTCACATCTGACAAAAACAACCCTACACATGAATTCTTTGAACAAAAATATAACCCCACAGTTGAGTGTATAGCAGCACAGTGAATTTAAACCAAATCTTTACAAAAATGCCTACAGCATGCACAGGAAGTGTTGGGGGAATTAACTGAAAACAAAAGGAGCAAACTGATTAAGCAGTATTTTTTTCTACTGCTACACTTGTCTCAAATTCAGAGATGCCCTGCTGGTGTAAACAGCACTAATTCCATTTTAACCATTTTTAGCTAAAGATCTACTCCAAATGTTTTGACTGCAGTGTATAATCTCTTCATACAAGGAGCAACTTTGCACTCTTTTACCTAGGACTGAGTAAGCGATAAAGGAGGACATTTCCAACAATGCCCTATTTCTGTAGCTAGGATAATCTCAAGTCTTCTCAGGCTTTCAAGGTTTTCAGACACCAAGTAGAATGTATTTAGATTTGTACTTATTCAAAAATCAAAACGCCCTTGAGTACTAATGGCTTAATTTACATTTCCTAGGCTAAAAAATGTTAGAGTGGGATTTTCTGAGCTGAGTAAACCTTTTTCAGCTGTTCTTATGCTTTTGGCATTCTTTCTTCTCATCCCTTTCCCTCAGGGATACAATAAAAATAGCTAATGTTCATTTTCTTCCCCAGTTTTTGTATCCACTGCTTCTGTTCGACTTTTATCAGGCAAACCAGCTTCCATGGCAGCCAGTGTAGGATTTTGATGCCTGCTAGCTCTTTTTCTGGAGGGTGATAATCATGCTCTCTCACCCTTGCTGTAGGTTTCATCAGATGACCTTGTGCTACCGTGGGTTACATCCTGACTAACAGTACAAGGCTTGGTTCAGAGACACAGGCTTCTCTTCCATTGGGACAACAATTTACCAAGCCATGATGAGATGCAATTATTGCTCCAGTAGCGCTGAGACAGAGCCTGATTCCCTCAGCTACCCTCACCTCCTCCTGGTATTCTTTCCCCTCAGCTCCTTGCAGTGTGCCAGGGCATTATGAGGCAGAGGCAACACAGCTAATCTGTTATGGCCCAGAAAAGTTTTTTATGCCTAAGAAGGAAGTGGGGAGTCACAGAACATCACCAGACATCAGCCTGGATTTGTGTCCTGCAACAAAGTCAGCCTAGGATGTCAGGTTATTTGTATGAAATTTATTTGTTCTTTGCCTGAAAAGGTGTTGTTTGGCATGACCCTAATCTTGTCTATGTTGTCTTCTTTTTTCAATGACCATTTTCTCAGCCAGATTACATTCATGTTGGCTGTGCACATCCTTCTGTGTCTGGGAGCATGACTGATCTTCTGGGCATCGGTGCAAATCTAGGCAACATCTGGGCACAACTCCTTTTTCTCAATGCTCTACTTTCTGCAAAAGGTGAGCACATGGACAGAAGCTGCAGCATTGCCTATGTGGTAGATAACTTCTCCTCCAAGTGCAACCACTGCATGAACATGTCAATTATCTTTCTTCCCCCCACATCACATATACTCTTCTCTCTTTGATTTACTGACCTCCACCTGGGTGATACGGTGGGCAATGCTCTGTGCATAATCCAGGTGTTGTTTTCGTGTGAGCTTAGACTCAGACTGAAATGAGGACTTCTGTCGCTTTCCCCTTTTGAGTTTACCTTTTCCCCTTCTTCATGTTGTTAGCCACATTATCTTTGATAAGAACTGGGATAAGCAGCAACCCTTCACATAAAAGGGACAGCAGTAAAATCCTGTTTTTCCTTTCTCGAGGAAACAGAAAAATTAACATTTAGGAGGTTCTTGATTTTTTTCTTTCTGATAATCTAAAGGAACAGCCCTGGGATGTTTCAAATCTGGTTTCCTGTAGACGCATTTCATTTTCTGATGGTGAAATACATTATTCCTTGCTGATTAAACTTGCATAGGACAATGTTTAATGTAAAACCAGTCTTATAGGCATTTGTGACTGCACATAGTTGCAGAGCAGTTCACTGACTCAAGGCATACTCATATAGGATTTTATGATAGGCTGTGCTGGGCTAATGTTTCCCTGTTGCTGAAAAGGAGAATCTGACACCCCTTCCCACACTCTGCTCCTCCCTTATCCAGTTCTGTACTCACACTGTTGTACTTGGAGTAAACCCCTTCTGATCACTATCTCAGAGACATATCATCCATGTTATATGCTGAGCAAATTTTCTGCCATTTAATGTGTTGAACCACTTGTTGTGCACTTAGATGAGACCCAGCTCTGGCTCAAGATATGCCACCAAAATCATAGCTGGGATGAGGAGGTGTGAGGGAACAACCAGAATGTCCCTTTTTGCAAAGGCAAGCTGATAATTCATCTCATGCCATATCGTGAAACCATGCACTATTAAGCACATCCCAGACACTTTAGTGATTGTCCCACAGTTATGGCACTCAGGTCTGGAAGGCATCAGTGCAACAACACATTTCAGCACTTTCAAAGCAAATGGTACAAGCCATATTTTCAGCTTTCTTTTTCTGTCACATTTACGTGTTTCTTCTCTGTCAATCATAGCAGCAACACACACACACACGCTTGTAAGCCACCACCACAACCATTCAGAGCCAGAAGAGGGAAACAATCTCCCTTAGATCACTTAGGACTTACTGCCACAACACATTGATGGGGATAGAGAGGCAGCCTAATCAGACCTGCTGCCAGATCATGTAACCTGGGTGCTAGCACAAGTGCTCTAATGGCCGTGAATGAAATTTTCCAGTACATTCAAAATGCACAGAGCAGTAAAGAAAGCCAAGCTGTGTGATGACTTCCTGGCAGATCAAAGCATGGAGAGATAAAGACTTGCTGAAAAAATACTGGACTCAGCAGCCACCACTTTTATGTCCACCTCACTTATCTGTGCTGCTGTTTCTGCATGTTTCACAGACGCATTTTGCTAGCTGTCACCTCGCCAAAGACAGCTCTTGCCTCGGTATTAGTTTAGTACTTACTTTCCTAAGTCCTTCTTTTTTACTTCTCAGGTGTTTTAATATGTCCACTCAATGGCAATTATTATGCAAACTATTTTTTGCCTCTTCAAATTTCAATAGGCAGTGAGGGCCATTAAAATTCCCCAAATTCAAATAAGAAAGTGGAAAGCCAGTTTATGATTTTCTTTAATTAACTCTTGAGATACCAGCTGGCTTCCCTAAATCAAAAACTTTGGGTTTTTGTAGCAGAAACAGTCAGTTTTACATATTCTGAGGGCCTGTCCAGTGTCAGACTTCATCTGTCTTTCAATCTGCAAGGTCAGGCAATGTGGGGATAGAAGCCCACTGCTATGGGAAAGTGAGACTGAGCTTCTGAATGGATCTGCCTAAAATCTTCATTACTGTCAACACCTGAAACAACTCCACAATAGAATATATTTTCAACTCAATAGCTCAGGTTTTATTGAAGTACATCGATTAATTTCTTTTTTTTCTTTTAAACACAATAAAAACAAATATAAAGGCTTTATAAAGAGTTTTCTCCCTTCCTAGCTTATCCTGGATTACAAAACTTCATGTAATACTAATTAGTTAATAAATACTACCGTGCATTACATTTCAGTTGACACAAGCAATGTATTCTTGCTGATACACAATTCCAAAAAAATATCTCTTGCCATTAACTTCTTCCATTTAAGGAGAAACAGCTTATTCAGAATAATGCATTCAAAATTTCAGTGGCCTGGAAATTTTGAGGGTGATATATCTTGACCTTGAGGTTTGGGTTCTGTAAGGGCATTGCAGAAGTTCCTGTTGATTCTATGCAACTTAAAAACACACAAGTCAATATTTACAGGTGTTCCAGGGAGAGTTCAGAGGGATGCCAAAATGGAAACTAAAACACTGCTGAAAGCACAAAACCCCCAATATTTATTATGAAGAAGTGGCCAGCAAAAACAAGAAAACCAAGAGACAGGAAAGAGGGAAGTAAGCCCCCAGTAAAACTCCCACTCACACAGGTGTTACTTATGAGGTTGTCTTACCGACACCACAGTATTTAAAATTCTCTGTAGCAGAGGCTACATCCTCAGAGTATTAGCAGGCTCACAAGATAGCGGATATCCCCACAGGAGGCAACATTTTCCTTCATGTAAAGCTCAAGAGCACTCCCATTACGAGCTATCTGTTTTTTATACAATCGGCAGGTGACGTCTATCTGGGTAGGTGTGGCCAGCACTGCCCAGCCAGAGGTCTTCGGTCCCTTTCCCCGTTATGTAAGTGGTACCTCTTCTGCAAATGTGTGTGTACATTGGAATTTCCCTGCGCCTGCATGATATGCCTTGGAGGGTCTTCCCTAAATGAGTCTAGGGGCATACTTCATCGCCCTCCTCTTCACTTTCTCCTTCAAATGCCCTCGGAGGGCTGCCAGCCAATGGTGATGCCCCAATTAATTTTAGTTTATACAAAAAGCTTCCTTCAAGGATGAAAATCAGCTCTTGTTTTCCCATAACTTGGCAGGAAAAGAATAACTTCTCACAGGTGGCTGGGCCAAACACACGCCAAAAGTATTAGTATCTAACTAAGCCCGGATACAACAGGTGCAAAAGCTGTACGTGTCAGACAGCATTTGTGGGGTTTTTACACACTATACTGGAGTTACAACACTAGCTTGATTAATTTCGTGTTGCAGACCAAAGTTAGTATGGATGCAAATCAGTAGTAACTGCATTGAAATTAGTTTACCTGGATGTAAATGAGAACAGAATATAACCATTACAATAAAAAGTCTGCTCCACCCTTCCATGAATTTTCCATGAATGAAAGAATTGGTTCGTTTAATCAATGGAGTAAAATCTTTCACCTGTGGCATTAAAATGTACATGCTTAATTCTTGCAGTCTAGCACACATAATAATCACTGTCTGAAAGATAGGCTATGTTTGTATCTTTGCACTATAAAATGATTAGAATTTTGTGAGAAAGGAGGGAGAGGGGATAGTTATGTCTTCAGAAATCAGTTTTATCTAAGCTAGTGTGGTGTCACTCACCAAACAGAGGTTGTTCGCATGTATGAGTTATGAGTTTTCATATCTCAGATCATTCAGGCTTCTAATCATTATAAAATTGATATTGATTCTCCTGTGCTAGTAATACTGACACTGGGATAATTCTGACATCATTATAAAGCATGCATTGATTCCTAGGTTTAACCTTTCTGTTCATTCAATCATGTGTGGAGAGAGTTAGAAAATGAAGAGACAGAGGAAAAAATATCATTAGCGCTACCTAGCACCAGTCAGTACCCACTCCACACTGACTGCCAAAGGATGCAGTATGCCATATTAGATAAGTCTTACTATTTTCAGACAGTAAGCAAGACACCACTGTATAAAACTTGTAGTTGATACTGATGGAGAGTAGCATCCACACAAGAAATAGCATATTCCCAGTATATCACCCTCACCCTCCAGTATATTAAAAGCACTTTTCAGTCAAGAGGTGTATTTCAAGAAAAATCTTGAACATCCCAGAGAAAATGAGAGCTGTTTCTTTAAAGAACCTGCTGCTACTGGAGGTTAATGGCTTTACTATTACTCATTAAAAGTTAAGTATAATTATTGACAGGCAAACCACAGAAATTGGTTTGTGTCAATGAAGAATGGCAAATAGATACATATACCAGAGGAAGAGCCCTGGAGGAAAAGTTCTTTGCACAGTAAAATTAGATTCACAGGTCACAGATGATTTGTTAGTTCTTTCCAAGTTGTAGAGCCGTAATTTAAGGGAGAGCTCTCCAGGACTGTTTACCTGCACTACAAAAAAGAATCTTTTTTATTAAAGAGTGAGTTGCATGTCCTCTCAAGTGACAGCCCACAGATCTGACTGAATTAATATCATCCCCTAAGAACAGAGCCCTCCTATCATTCTAAAGGTAATAAACATTCTTTGAACCCTTTGTTTCCATTCTTTTCTTAGAAGCCTTCTATTAGCAAGCCCAGATGAAGGAATAGTTACAGGGCTGAATGGTTTGTTTTTAATGCAAAAAGATGTCAAATGTCAGCTATTCAGGTTGCCCTCATGATGTAAACACATTTCCACTGCCTATTTGTAATTTCTAGAAACAAGTTTTTAAAAACAGCAACCTCAGCTAGTACAGCTTGCAAGGCAGGGAAGCTCTACCTAAGATAGATACCTGCAGCTCTTCCCCAAGCCATGTTCTACCTTGCTGGGCTATTACAGACGTGCCAGCTCTGGGAGTGTAGCAAGGAGGTTTAAGACCCTCATGGTCCTGCAGTAGGGGCATTTGTGATGGGAAAGGAGGTACTGATGGGAAGCCCCAATAGTGCTGACAGAGCAGCTCTGACTTTGGGAGCAGTTCTCTGGCAATCCAAGCAGTGCAGTTGAAAAATCTCCTGGCTAACCTCTCCAGGGGCCAAATAAAGAGAAGAAGTATGTATCTTATAAGAGTGAACTTTCACACCAAGTTATGCTAACAATGGGGTGTTGCAATGTATGGGCTATAGCCACTAATAGATCCTCCTTTTTATACCAAGAAAGCAAAGTCTTGAAAGTCATGGCTGCTACTGCCCATGCCCTCCAATGACTCTAGATGCCTTCTGAGCCCATCTGCATTAGGGCTCCTTTAGGAACAAAATGTGACAGACAGGGTTGGTCTTTAGTTTAAGCTCAAGTTTGTATTTACCACCCACTGTCTCAACTACTCTGAGCAGGAGGAAGGCAGGAGCAATGAAGTGCAGAAATATCAATTTTTTCAAGACTTCCTTTGCTACTGAGACATCTCAAAGACTCAGAAGGAGCTTCTGTCTGAACACTTCATATTTTATGACTTCCTAATAGACTTGTCAAGGCTCTAACATTATTTGTATTTGATTAAGAGTAATTAAATACTGAGTATATGTTTTTGAGATTAACAACTGGACAGCTGTGTGTGAAAACATCCCCTGTCAAATGTTAGCAGGCTGCAAAAGGGTGTTATGGAGTGTTGCAGAGCGCTAATGAATTAGGTAGACCTGTCAATAAGGCAACTCTCAATTGTGACTGCTTTTTTAATAGGCTTCTGTTAATTATTTGCTCTTCTTTTCTCCCCATTTCAGTCTTTGTTACAAGGTCTCCTTGTGCCTCTGAATGGTGATACCAAACAACAGTCCTTTAAGTCATTGTCACATTGGGGCTCTGCTGGGCTGTCTCCTAGGTGTTGTCTGCGTTGCTCATGGGGACAAAACCAGATTCATACATCCTGCTTAATTTTTTTCACCCTTTTTTTCATCTGCTTTACATTTGACCCTGTGGTTATTGGAATTGATCTGGGCAAAGCCACTGCTATCTGGGAAACGAGGGTGCTGGTAAATTGAAGGAAATTGATGATTTTTCCCCTGGTTGTTACTTTTGATATTGTGTTGTGCATGTGTGTAGGTGGGTGTATGGGTGACCATGTGTGAGAAAGGCAGATGGACTGATGGAGGGAAATCTTCCAGAACATTTTCCTCTTTTGCTTAGGAAGAGGGTATATTTTATCTGATTTTTATCAAAGGTGACATCAGAAGTAATGAAAGGATAAATAATTTTAAGGCTTCAGAGAACAAGGATTCTAAAGAATGCGATTCTGAAGAATTGTAAAGAAAGGATCTGTCTTGGAGATTTAGCTTTTTTAAATCCTTTTGATTCCTTTGCCAAATGCAATAATATTCCTTTATAAATTGTCCTATTAATTTACATGTGGTATTCCATTTTTCCTTTAATGGTGTACGCAGGTACATAGAAGCAGTGATATGTATTTACTAAACTGTTACCTTTGCAGTTAGTGAATCGCTTAGCCCGAATGCCTTCTCCCATAAATACAGTCATTAAAGATATGAAATTATTGATCTAAACTGCTTTCCTGGGAGACTGTTTCCTATAAAGAGCAGAGTCGGGTCTTTTTTTGGCTGCAAACTAGGCTAGATTTCATAATAAAACTTTCATCATAAAAAGAAAAAATAAAGACTCTGAACAACAATAACCTCCCTATGATACATCAATGACTAAATCTTTGAGAGAACTGGCTTTTATTTTTCTTACAGGGGAAGAGAGTAGGAAGGATACAGTTTTTTTCAAGGAACTCTTTTTGAAGAGATCATGCTAAAAAAAACTGCTGAAGAGATCTCTTGCTGCTATAATTTGTAGAAAGGAGCTCTCATAATTATAGTCAGAGTTTATTGTGTCTCTCCCTCTCTACCCCCCTTCCTGTCCACCCCTCCCTCCCCCCACCCTCC
>VZRE01017382.1:0-20495 GCA_013396775.1 Cephalopterus ornatus
CTTGTCAGTGAAGCCATCCCCCACAGGCTAGAATTAAGACATCTCATAACCATGGATAAAAAACAGTTAATCTCATCAGAATAGAATCTGGAAGGCAGCTGTCTGATTTTTGACACACAAAATAATCACCGAAAATATCTACCTGAAAATACAAACAAATATTGATATACCATTAAGAATGCAGGAACATGGCCACAGCCAGGAGTAATGATATGGTTGTAGCATATTGTAGATATTGTAGAAAATGAAGAACAAGGGAAGTGTTAAATGATATCTTAATATATATTTTGTAGACTCAGCTCCCTCAGCTTTTTATCCAATGCCCTCCTACATAATTTCTGAGTTTCTTAGAAATATTTTTTCTATTGAATACGCTAAAATTTCCATAAAATGAACCATCAGGCATGAGAAATCACTGCATATATAATACATATGAGAATAAATAGTTTTCCTGTATCTACATCAACACACATTGTTCCAAGGATGGGACAGAATAAATACTGTTAATCTCCCTATAACCAGTGAGGAAGGAATCCCTGAATTTTTGGTCAAGAACCCTCAGCTTTAAACTCCTATCTGCTAACATCTGAAATTTGAGTTTGAAATAATGTCCTTTACATATGTATTTTGCTTAAATGACTAGGACACATCCTGTACTTTGTCATTCTTACTCTGCAGTAGCAATATAAAGACATGTATTGCTCAGCTCAGGCTCAGATGCTTGATCACCATGGATGTGATACTGAATGCCACTTGGTGTGAGACAGCGTAAGGCGAAGACAACTGATCCTATGAAAAACAAGTCAAAGACATAGCAGATGCAAAATTTCTTGGGTAAAAAGTTAAAAGAAGTTAAAAAGTAAACAGGTTTTTTCAGACTACTGTATGATAGAACATTTAAACACAGTCAACTTCATGTAAATGGTAGCGTACTATGATTAGATAAAACAGAGAAACAGGGCAGGCAAAGTGGGATCTAGGCTCTTTTGTAAGCTGTACAACCCTCCTACCTTGCAGCTGGAAAACTGGCCAGTGAAGTTATGGGCAAGAATCTACTCATTCCATCTCCCATGGATATAGTTTTGTTACTGTGGGGTTTTTTGGTTTGGTAATAAATCAATGTATCCTGTATGAGTGGAATCATTTAGGGTCTTATGTACTGTAGTGCAATTAATGTTCCTTTTGTAACTTCTAGTGTAAACATGTGCCTGATGGAAAACTTCTGACTTGCCTGGGAACCAGACAACTTATCCTAAAGTGTGACAGGAACCTGTCACAGGAACATGACAGCCTACATTTTATAGCTGTAGTGCAATGTCAATCATTATCTGGGGTTATGAAGACAAATCCATTCTGTCAGACCCTAAGAAGTGATAGTGATTAGCAGGTAAAGTGGTATTTGCACAGCATGATAGTGGTTTCTCTCTTACTTTAGCTTGGCTTTTCACACAGTAGGGGCAAGGTCGTTTAAAAGGACCAAAATGTACAATGTGGATGAGACATAGAGAGGTAAAGACAGGGGAAGCCTGGGAGTAAGTAATGTGTGATTATGGTATCCCAATTGCCAAATTAATCTTCTGAACATCAAATGGATATTTCAAAAACCAATAGGACAACAATTCTAAAAGTCATAGCCTACAGCCAAGGGAAATTGGACTAGTAAGTACACAAAAACTTGGTCTTGTCACATGAAGCTACGAAACTAGATATTGAAGCATAGCTGTTGTTCTGAGAACCTAGTGATTTTAAAGTTCTATATTGTTTTCAATGTGGTATAATTTTGGAGAATATTGCTTTTTTGCTTTTCTCTCCCAAACCATTTTTATGAGACCAGAATTTCTCACAGTAATGCCAAAGTGGAATTAGTTAACTATTTCATTAGGGAACATATATCTGTATCTGTCCCTGAGATACATGAACACTGAAGAAGGAATAATTTTTCAATGACACTTCTTAATGCAGCTTGCACAGTGTAACATGAGAAAGATAAGAATTTCTTTTAAAAGAGTGAAAAATCATTTTCTGAAATGCTTAGTGTGCCTGTGTATTTAAACACAGTGAAAATTTATATTATTCACAGCTATTAATCATTAACCATGCTGAATAAGTTGAATGTAAAATAGATTTTTTACAGTCTTCCACATAAAACATGACACTGTGTGTTCTCTGTAAAGGTAGTGTCTATTCAAAGCAATAAAGGTTTTACTAAATGAGTTTAGAAATTTGTCCTTTAATTGTAAATATCATAAAAATATATACCAGGGAAATTCTCATAGTTTTCAGCTAGAATTCTTAAAAAAGCATGCCTTTTAATAAACAACAAAGTTGGCTAGTAAATGGTCAAACATATTTCACAGGGACAGAGGATTGATACTACTACTGGTTAAACCGGTTAAATTCCTTTGTTAATTCTAGGGTAAGTACAGTAGAGTACCTGATATGTTCATAACAGTTTATGTTAGGACTCTTCTTCCTTAGCTGCTAGTGAACCTCTGTCACAGGTTCTGTGTTTAAGTCATGAGCTAGTCAGTGGGCCATTTAATTACAGGGCCATAGAGAACAAAACTAAGATTATAATCATAGAATAATATAGAATTAGAACTTTAAAGCCCTACTCCACAGTGTGGAATCACACCAAGAAATTACAAATGCCACTGTGTTTATAGTTAGAACTTTCTGAGCTATTTCCTTCCACCTCATGAGAAACATCACACAAAGCTTCTTACACCTAATTTATTTTGGTTAACAGCATGTCACTGCACTTTCAATTTCAAGGGAAACTTAATTTCCATAGCATGGAGCTTTGCAGCACTAAAATAGTGAGTATATAGTAGCTTACAACTCTCTAACACTCACCTTGGTTAAGAAAGTTCATTTCCCTTTTTCTGACAATACATTTACCAGAAACTGTATTTCTCAAATACCTCTAGAAGCCTTTATGTATGACATCGAGTGATGTCATGATAGAAATACTGGAAATAATCTAATGGCATCTGGATGTCATGATTCCTCTGTAGGTACGACACCAAGAGAAAAATAGTAATAAGGTAAAGAACTGATCTGAACTACTCCATCTTTTCAAACTGACTTCTTTCCTTTTTTTGGTATCCGTGTCAGTAAAACAGAATTCTGCACAAAAGCAATAGTCAGAGGAGACTTAGATCACTCTTTTCTTCCCACTGTCTGACCTATTTCTCACTGTTAGACTTTTGATTGGAAACACACAGCATATATAACTGCTGTCAACCATGAACATTGACTTTACTTTTTATTTCCCAGAAAGAGATCAGCATATTACTGAACTAGTTCTTATTACAGACTTTATTGCAAAATTATCTATGAGACATTGCACCCATGGACTATATCTGAAATACAATGAACAGGACTACATTAGAGTAGAAAGAAGAAATTGTGTACACAGAGCCCTTGGTAGCTGTGTCAAGTAATTTTAGCAAACAGTGGGTTTTCTTATAAACATGAAACACTGTTGGTGGACTGCAAATGGAATACATGAGCATCTTCAAAGAATTTCAAATTAACATGTTTCAAGTTCAGAATTAAGTATTTTATTCACCTGATTTATGATTAAAGAAAACTCGTTCTGTTTTCTGGAGTATGTTTTTTTGAATAACACAGGCAATATGCCCTAATGCTATAATTTTTACCTTTGGAATCTTATTAGTTTAAAGACTACTTTCCATAAGATACTAAGTCCTGATTTAAAAACTCAAAGAACATGGGAAACACTGAAAGGGGAAGCAGAAGTATCATAGAGCTGGGTAATTCCGTAGGCAAGTTTTTACCTGTCTGATTTGGAGGTAATTTAGTGACATCCATTACACTAAGCCAGCAGGAAGTGTGGGAGAATGTTACTCCATATAATTTTTGTTGTTGTTTTTAAAGCATGAACTAGCAGTAATACTAGCTGATAAGAACCATTTTTCATGTAGATAGACAGGTTCTGTAAAATGGTAAAGTAACTCTTGACAAAATTACAGAATGACATTTTGAAAGACAGGAACATGAGAAAAGAAAACCTTACACATCTTAATTTAATGTGCTGAATGGAATAACATGATTCTAAAGTCTTATTCTAAAACATGGAAGGAATTGCATATTATTTTTCCATTAAAGTAATTTGAACCAGCCCATTTGAAAATTTTTACCTATCATTTTTTGTTAAACTTCCAATTAATTGCATTAAGAAATAGTCTAAGGCTGTTGCAGAGTATCTGTTAATATTTAATAATTATGTTGTATTATTTAATTCTGTCTGAACAAGTTAACCTTAGTCATTCAATTTGTGAGGAATGTTATAGGAAGATAAAATAACCTTAGAATGTTAAATTCCAGACCCACAACATGGAAGATCAAAAGAAAAAGATCTTTTGAGGAAAAAAACCAACTACAACAGAAAAATTTTGTCACACTTTGGAAAGTCAAAAATAACATCTGACTTATGCTGACTATGATTATGATGAATCTTACCGTTAAACTTAGTTTTTCATTAGTAAATTGTTTTCATCATGTATCACACCACAGATTTTAAAAATTATGACTGCAGTATAAATTTATGACCACAGCATTTGGTTTCAAAGCTCTCAGGCTTATTAATAAGAGATCAGTTCTCATAGAAATGCAGTCTCTGGTAGTGGTGTCAACATTAGGGGCTACTTGTTACTGTATCATACTACATTGACTAATTCGACATTCATGTATGGTAGAGCAGAATCAGATTCAGACAGTGACTTTTAGTTTAGCAATGAAGACACGTCATATGGAACTATGACTGAAGAAATATCAAAAGCTCATTTAAAATATCCCAAGCCCCATGATTTCTTTTTGCACAGAAAAGCTTTTGTGTCTTGGCTAAAATTATGCAGTTTAGATATCCAGTAATTGTTCTAGCTACCACAGTTATTTCTGCCAGCTGGGCAAATAATTTCCTATGAATATTCACTTTTAAATGAATTCTTTCACTGTACTGACTGCTTTATGTTTGCCTTTTTGTGAATATTCTAGCAAATTAGTTGCTGGAAAGAAGATGAGCCAATGAGAATAATTTTCTATTGCAATGACAGATTATTCAAATAAAATTAATAATTAATTCAACAAATTAAATATTTATACTTTCAATTCTGAGCTTCTCAGGCCCTGGAAATTCTTTGTGTTCAGAGAATTCCTAGTGTGTCCCAATTGCTTCAGTTGCTTTGGTCCTCTACTCACTGATGTAAGATTTTTTTCTATGAATTTTGTACCCATGGAAAGTAGAACAGAATTGTAATTTCATCTTTAAAATACACTCACAATACTTATTTTGTGAACATCCTATTCACCACACCCTGAAGAAAATAGTCTTTGAATAATTACTATATTTGAGAAATATGGTTGTGAATAATTCATATAGAAGAAGGAAGATAAATTAGCCTGTATGTCCATTACAAATAATTAATCACAGGCTCAGAGTTTTCTTCCTGATTAAAAAAATATCTAAGATAGCATGATAGGAATTGTTGGTCAACAAGAATCATTTAAGGAGATTCACAGTTGGTATGAATTCTATGGCTGTATTTGCATATGTAAATTTTAATGTTTTTATTATTATCTCAGCTCTTCTAAATGAAACAATGTACTTTTTACCTTTAGGTTTTCTGCTTTTTGAGCATCTTTTTTTTTTAGAACTGAGGTTTTGTTTGTTTACAGTAAGACTAATAATAATTAACAATTGTTATGTTGATTTTAAAGAAAAATGTTAATTACTTGTTAAGGTCACCTTTTTGAAAAAATTACTCATGGTGATTATGAGATTAAAAAGAAAAAATATTCAGGGAATATACAAATTAAATTTACATTAATTACATTTTTCTGCATGACAAGGACTAATGATATTATTTTAAAATGAGAGAGTTACTCCTGAACTGGTGTTTCACAGCTGACTTTAATTGTCATAGTAATTTCATAATGAATCTTAATAATATTATATTCACAATATCAGCATGTCTTTCAAGTGTGAGCACAAAAATAATTTGCTGTTAGTTTCAAGGCTGTGTTACTTTTTTTGTATCCAAAACAACAAAAAACAGAACAGAAAACAAAAAGTTCTCATTTTTCTTGGAAACCAGATTTAAACACAATGAGAACTTGTCATAATAAACGGAATCTGTTTGCAATAACAGATGAATGAACGTTTTAGACTACCTCCTCTGTAAGAAGCTACATTATATATGGAACTTTGAATGTAGGATAGTCCTGATGTTTGAAACACTGCTGGCAGCAACAGCCAGTTGTCAGAGGACTTAAAGTTGTGCATCCTCCTGTGATCATAAGGATTGCAAAAGTAGACTAATTTTTACTTTGGAATCAATTTTGGCAGAAAATATAGCAAGCTTCAAGGATATAAAAGTTCCTCAGTCCAGTTATCTATGACACAATTCACTTGTAGCAAACAAAACCAGCTCTAAATTCCCATAACATGACCAACCTACATACTCATCCAGTCACTGATGCAATTGTCCACTCCTGTGAGCAAAGAGAACATGAAAATTATCCCTCAAGGCACATGTGAGAATTACTGTCTAGAGAGATGTAATAAATCCTAGATTCTTGCCTAGGAGACTTGCTTTTTAAAAGCACTTGTTTGTCACTTCAGTATCATCCCCAGTTCTATTTAATCCATTTTCACTAGTAGTCAGGTTGATACAGATACCAAATGTCATGCAGCAGCAAGAATAAATGTGCAGCAGCAAGAATAAATGTGCAGCAGCAAGAACAGGGTTGCTCCATCCATGGGGACAAGCCACAAATCAAGGACAACCCCAGCATAGTGGTGCCCTCATCAAAAAGCACAGTCCCACAGGGTCTGATCTTTGTTGCAGGAATGGAGTCCTTTGACAGCCAAAGCCACTGAGATGGATGAAACGTGTTCAGGATCTATCCACGGACTCCAAAGAGTAGAAAGGAGATGATGCCTCAGACAGGACCAGAGATAAGGCTACAACTTCCAAGGGAGATACAATGCCAAAGAGAGGCCTCCTGCTGACTTGTAAAAAAACTTCCTGGCATGGGGACATCCTCTGTCCAGAAAATTCCCAGTTGCGGGTTGGGAGTAACTAGGACTGTGTTTATTTCAATAGGCAACCTGGATGTAGGCCATCCTTTTTCAGAGGGTGGTTCAGCTGTATGGGTGTCACCAGGGGGTTCCCAGATCCTCCAGGCCACAGGAAGGGCTGTAGCAAGTTGTCGTCTAATGAAACTCTCTTGAGCACAGACAGTAGATGTTTAACAACAATTTTTACCATTGTTTTCTTTTCACTTTTTTCTTTTGCAGGACTTGTGTTGTCCTTAATGTTTGACTGTGTTAACTTTCGTATTATTTTTCAACATATTCACCAAGAAAATGTTTTCTGATGCTAATTGATTTTGATTGTCTACTATAGACAAAGGTGTGTAATGCTTGCCATGATCCCTTTAAATGGATTGCTGATCCATTACACCATAATGATAATATCAACAAAATTAATCAGAAATCACATTTACGTGTGAAAACACATTTTATGTTACACTAAGTACTGCATTCATGATCAATATATTCAAGACAACATGGTAGTCAAAAGTTGCATGTCACTGTGCACTTTTTTGTTTCAAGAGCAGTACAGTATTTTGCCATCATTGCTTTTATGAATGTACTTTTGATTCTTTTAGCAATGTTTAGATATTTTAATAACTCCTTAGTTCCTCTTCCTATCACATTTTTCTGTATTCATAAGATAAAATTGTGTAAGTTGACACATTAGTAAATGCCTAATAAGAAAGTCTGATGTTTCTGATATGCCAAACTATATCAAGTAATAAAAAGGCCTGGATCATTTATGTTTTCATACAAGGTGTTGTCGCAACCTGCTGGAAAGAAGAGTTTGGCCCGCTCCGGGAAGGGTAGCGAAGGGTTTGCCGGCTTGCTAGCAGGTCACGGCATTTCGCTGAGCTCTGGGCACGATGACGTAGCGGTGCAGGAAAAACACGCGCACACACAGCACCGGAGATGGAGTGGAGTGAACTTTATTTACATAGTGGCGGCCGTTTTTATAAGGTTTGCCGTGGAAGGGTCTGGAAGAAAAGCGGAACTTACCAACTAAGGTAAGACTGGGAGTTACTGGTTTAAAAACCTGGGAAGGATAGGTAGAGAAAAGGGAGGCTTTTTCCAAATTTGAAATGGGGAAGGTAACACAGACACACATGGTAACTGAGAGAGATTGTGACCTTATAAGGAATAACAATATTAACAGAGTTTAAACCAATTATATACAAACGAATAACAAAGTATTTAACAATTATAATTACATAACTTCTGTCTTAAACTTGTTGTAAAGCTCTTATGTAAAATGAGTTCCCACGAGGTGTGGTGGATTGACATTGGTGGTTGTCAGGTGGTGGACGCCAGGTTCCCACCAAAGCTGCTCTATCTCTCTCCTGCCCAGCTGGACAGAGGAGAGAAAATAGAATGAAAGGCTCATGGGTTGGGATAAGGCCAGGGAGAGATCACTCACCAGTTACTGTCATGGGCAAAATAGACCCAGCTTGAGGGAAATAAATTTAATATATTACCAATTGAATTACAGTGGGGTAATGAGAAATAAGACCAAATCTTAAAACCACCTACGCCCCCACTGCTTTCTTCTTCCCAGACTCAACTGCATTCCTGAATTGTCCTCCTCTTCCCCTTCAGCAGTGGAGGGGGACAGCGAATAGGGGTTGCAGTCAGTTCATCTCATGTTGTCTCTGCTGTCCCCTTCTGCTCAGATGGAGGACTCCTCACACTCCTCTCTTGCTCCTTCCTGGGGTTCCCCCCCACAGGAAGAAGTCCTCCACAAACTTCTCAGTGTGGATTCTTCCCATAGGCTGCAGTTCCTCACAAACTGCTGTAGCATGGGCCCCCTGCTGGATCACAAGTCCTGATAGAAAACCTGCTCCAGCATGGGCTCCTCTCTCCATGGGTCCTGCCAGGAGACCCTGTACTCTAGGCTGGGCTTCCCATGGCATCACCACCTCCTTCAGACATCCATGTGCTCCACTGTGAACATCCACGGGCTGCACAGGCACAGCTGCCTCACCATGATCTGCATCACAGTCTGCAGGGGAATCTCTGTTCCAGCACCTGGAGCACCTCCTACCTGCTCTTTTTCACTGACCTGCGTTTCTGCAGAGCTGTTTCTCTCACATAGTCTCAGTCGTCTCTCTGGCTGCAGTTGCTGTTGTGAAGCAACTTTTCCCATTCTTAAATCTGTTATCTCAGAGGTGCTGGCCTTGGCCAGTGGTAAGTCTGTCTTGGAGCCAGCAGACATTGGATCTGTTGGACCTAAGGGAAGCTTCTGGCAGCTTCTCACAGGAGCCACCCCTGTAGCTTCTCTGCTACCACAACCTATCCATGCAAACCCAGTATAGAAGGATAGGCTTCCGATAAATCTCTCTGGCTTCCTTTATTTTTAATCTTTTATATAACTGAAATGTACTGTGTTACAGACTCCTTAGAAATTTGGTTTTACTTTTAGTTTTCTTCAGGAACTTACTTCAAAACTGTTTTCTAAACTCCTGTGATACTTATTTTTTTCTCAATACATTTCCTAGTTAGATATTGTACTACATTTATTCTGATTCCATGCATCTCTAGGGCCTATTTCAATTTTATCTTCTATCTAAGTGGCCTTTAAGCATTTCAACACTGTAATCATGTCCAAGGAAGACATAAGACCTTTCCATTGTTTTTACGGCCGAAGGAGTCAGCTTGAACTTGCTTTTGGCCATAGTATACAAGATAAGCTGAGGCACCTCTCTACCTGCTATGAAAATATGTCCCTAGGACTAAAATTGGCAGTGATCAGCATAATATTTAAGATCCTTAGAGCTGGCAATGAGTTTACTATTAAATCCAAGTAAAAACAAAAATTAAATGCAAGTTTTATAGGGAACTTCATTAGCTGCTCCAGTACTGTGACCAGTTATGAAGATTCCAAAAACTGGAAGAAAAATATGAGAAAATTATTTTATAATATCCTGAAATCAAAACTGACATAATGAAAAGATTACTAATTGAACTAAATATCATAACATATTCCCATAAGACATGCCAGCTTCAAAGAAAAAGGAACTTTGATCTTGATAACAACCTCACAAAGCTCTAGAACCATGTGTAGCCTCATGGTCCCAAAAATATGGCCTTGAAAATGCTAGTAACGGGCCACAGTCTTTGTAAGAACAGCAAAAGCCTATCAGGCTTTCTCTGTACTTCCTTGGTCCACTCGGAGAATGATCAGATGTTGTAGATCACCTTTGTCCAGTGGTGCGGGGTGATGCCTACTGTTACCACAGTGCTGATATATTTATGGAAATAATGGATTGTCGCAGTCTAATCCCAGCCAGCAGCTCAGCCCCATGCAGCAACTCATTGTCCACCTCCTCAGGTGCCAAGCCATGACCACAGTCTCCCCCCATTAGGTATGGTGAGAGGACTTTACACCAATCAGAAATAAAAGGTGTTTATGACTAAAGCTACTCAAGCTCCACCTAAACATAAAGAAATAGTAAAAAAGTAAGGCAGAAAATTGAGGAAGACTCCACCAAAACTATTGGGATCAGTTGAGCGGCTGAGGATTTCTTTCTCTCCCCACAGAGACACCTATTGGGTAAGAATTATATTTTACACATGTTAATGTTAAATGCTGTTAAATGTTAAATGCCAAACCTGAGTATGACAGGCCTGAGGACCTGTGGCACAATCTACCCTGGTGTAACTCTCCCTGTCTCACTGGGCTGCCATCTGCCAAAGCAACTCACCTCAAAGAACAGAAGTGTTCTGTTCGTCTTTCCTGGTAAAACCAACAGCAGAGGCATATACTCTCATTTGCCTTAGTGAATTTCTCATTTTCACTGATGTCAGAGCAAAAGATAATTCTTTCTCGAAAGATTAATATCATATGAATTTTCCATTTGTCCAGGCTTAGCATAATTGAACTTGAATTTACGTAATTTATTAAAGAAAAATCTCTCCATAATTCTCAGTCTTTAACTCCAAGCAGGTTATTTTAAGGGATTTGATTTTTGATCCAAGCTCTGAATTGTTCCTGCCCTGCATTTTTATTGTATTCAGATTCTACAGAGCTTGGATTTTTGTGTATGTTTTCTTAAGCACAGGAAAAGAACCTTCACAACCTTCTATCCAGAAAACATAGACTTTTTAGCTTAAAATATTTTCCAGTGTTTTAAAACAAAATTTCATTCATCTCCTTGGTCAGCTATTATGACATTAGATACTATCAAAAATAGCAACAAACCTTCCTCCTGATAAGTTTTAAGAAAATGCCTCAGATACTCAATTTATCTGCTTTTGCTTGCACATGTTCATAAAAATAAATCCATGAGTTTTCTGGGTCTTTTGAGGGAATACAATAAAAGAAACTTTTAAAGTATAACGAGCTGGAAGTTGTCATACCTTATAAGAAAGTCAGCAGCCAAATGAAGGTTGCTTTCTTGTCATTTACAGTACCCAGTGCTTTTTACTAGTAGTTCCCTCTTTATCTGTGGCAAACCAACTATTCTTAGAAGAAAAGTAACAGCTGTCAGAGCACGAAATACTGGAATAGCAGATTTTTAAGTGGGTCATGACAAAGTGATGCAGGGGATTAAAATAATACTTCATGTTTTAAAATAAAACTTCCTGTAAGAGCTGACCAAGGAGATCCTGTCCAGTCCTTTGTTCCTTGTAGCATTTTTGGACAAGTGCAGTATCATCTGTAATTTTAAAAAATGTAGAAAAATTAATCTCTTATAAGCAGGTCACTTGTGTTTTCTGGACTGTGTGTGAAAAAACTAAGAATAAGCCTGAGATTTCTTGTACTTGAACAGATGAGTGCTGATGAAAATTTTTATCACTTTTTGAAAATCAGGACCTCTAAAATCTTTTAGGTTGCATTTTTGAGAATGTACCTTCCTGAAAAATATTTTATAAATCCTTGACCTCTTCTTTGGAACTCAACTTTTTTACGTGGATATAATCATGCAGTCTAAAGATACTATCCAAATGTGGTTATATTAAGTATGAATCCCAACAATATTTAATGGATTCCACATTCATCTGTCACTCAAGAATTTAGCAAAAGGCTCTATGTTTGGAAGACACCAATACCTATAAATTAACATTGATGGTCAGTTTTAAGTGTCTTTCTTCTCCTCTGAAAAGAGCTGGCATGGAGAACTAATTTTTTCCTGCTGACTCCCTCAAATGAAAAACAAGCTGTTTCCCTTGCAGTGGGAACAATTGAACCAAAACAAGCTCTTACAAAAATTCAGGGTCAAGACCCTCTATTTTCCATCAGTTAGGGCAGAAATAGAATTGAATTGTCTTTTACCATAAAGGTGTACAAGCCAAAGACTAATGTTCTGAGATGAGAATTGTCAAATACTCTGTGTGTGTCCTTTCTAAATAAATATTAAATAAATGCTGCTATTAAGTAACTCAGAATATTTTCATCTCTGTCGGACTGGAAAGAAGAAAAGATAATTCTCCCATAACCAGGTAGTTATGGCAGTCTGTTGATAAGTGGCATATTTTGACCTGCATCCCTTTTCCTCAAAATATTATTTTAAACAGAAGCCAACAACTGTGATAGGAAAGCATATCACCTCTCAGGAATTGAGATAATTAATTATTTGCTAACAACATTAGATGGTGGGAGGGGAGGGGGTTGAGCAGGGAAGAAGGAAAAAGAAGGGAAAAATAGGAAAAGGAAAAGATAAAAGATAAAATATTTACTACAGATTTATTGTTTTAATTAAAAATATTCCCTGTATTTTTTATTTTTTTAAATTGTTTTTAATTGATCAAAAATACAATTTCAGTGAATGTACTACTAACCATAAACTAGACTATTCAACCAAAATTACCACTTCCTGTGATTAGAACTGTAATGCTTAGGCATTAAAACCTGAGAAGCTGAGCTTCACAGACAAGAACAACAAAATTTCAAACAAAATACTTTAAGTCAGTGTGAACTTTGCCTGAGTAGTTTTGCATTGGTTAGTATAAAGTTACAAATGCATTACAGTCATAATACTTTTCAAATATGAACTCCTAAAACTGTAAAAAGAGTATTATCTTGCTATACAGTATTTTTTCCTAATATATTTTGAGATTACTAAAAATATTAGGAACAGTTTTCATTATTAGTTACAATAATCACCATTACCTTCACCATCAGCAGCATCAGAACAATGGATTTTATCCTGCCTCTTGAACAGAGCCAGTAATTTCTGGTTGTCAGAATCAAATAATAGATATTGTATTTTAAATTAATAGATAGCATAAGTTAAATGTATCAATTAAACAATACAGTAGGGAGTACACTTGGGAAAGAAATTATACAAATATATTAGGAATAGTGTGATTTTCTGTGAATTTTTCCTCAATATTTATATCGTGGACATCACTGAAGACCATATTTTCTTTTTTTTTTTTTTTTTTTTTTAAAGTATCAGCTCTATATCTTTCAGATCAGTTATACTTTTCACATATTATATGTGTATGGGATTGAGATCTTCCAGGGAGTATATCTGGCATATGGCTATAGTCTGTATTAACCCATCTTTTCTCAGTAATTTCTTGAAGACTTTTTTGGAACAAAGTCTTTGATTTTTCTGTGAGCCAATCACTTGCACTCTAGGGATAAAGGCTAGCTCTTTGTTGCCAGAATAACCAAGAATACTTGGCATAATTTTTATACAACATGTGAGTTTTATTTTAAAAATCTTCTTTGCATTAAAGGCATTTATGAACAGTTCATCTACATGTATCCTGCAAAAGCTTGAAATTTTGTTGCTTGAATGCTAAAGAGAATTAACTTTAGTCTTCTAATATATTGTTTCTCAATCAACTGTTAGCTCTGCAGCTGTGTCAATTTCTCATTTGACTTCATAATTTCCAGGAGTATAAGTAACTAAGCAATCAATTTGTATTGGAACTTGAAGGTAACTCCCTGAGCAACTGCAGTTCTTTTTCCTGTGAAAAATTTTTGGTATCACTGAAATTTATTGCTGGTGGGAGTTTACCAGCTGAGCTCTTTTGCAGTAAAATAAGCAAGCTATGCAACCACATACAAACTAGCTTACTTGTAAATATACACACACCTAAGGTGCCACGGTGCTTTCTGTTACTTCACAATTCTGAATCACAAATCAGTAAAAAAACAAACTTCAACCCTGGGGTTTTTTTGTGAGAGAATTGTGCTGGGTGAAGTTGTATGTACAAATATTCAAAGATGTAGCATATTTTTTGCTCATGCCTTACACTCAGCTGTGGCCTTGACTTTCAGAAAACTTGATTTACTGTTTTTTCGACAGAGGAAAATGTTATAGGATATGAGATATTCTGGTTTAGTGTAATTTCTTGTAAACAGGTAATAGAATGGAATAACATGAATGGGTAAATACTACAAAACTGGTCAAAATTTTATCTTTGCCATTTCAACTGGGGCCCATGACAATGTCGGATTATTGTAGGGTCTCTTCCATCTTCTTCTTCCATATTGCCATCCTAAGATGTCTTAGTTTGCCTGGTTACATACCTCATTAACCATTTTTTCATATCCAATCATCATGGCAACTCTATCGCTCTTGGTATATCTAATTTTCTAAAACATGGCATTACATTTGCTTGTGGACATACAGGACTCTCAGGCTCGAATAACAGCTGACATTTTTTAGGCTAAGAATGTAACAAAATGGTGGAGAAGGTCTCATGCTGTTGCTGCAGAGCCCATATCTTCAGTTGGCCATATTTGTGCTTGATAGGTGTAATACAGTTACTCTAGGGATACAATATAGAGATATTGTATACATACAGTGAGATGCAAATTTAAGTCATCTAAACCTGAGAACAAATACACTGTTTAGATAAAATTATCTAGTGCCACTTGAGAATTTTCAGGGCATCATATTTGTCCTCTATCAACCACTATAGAAGAGTACAAATATTTTTTAGGTCTTTTGTCCTATCTGAACGACAAAAGATATATTACATCTGAAGCTATATTAGATAATGTAAATTACCTATATCTAGGCAACTTAATTGTGCTGTAGGTGTCAACGTATGAGTTAGTGCCTAAATTTCTCTTGTGGTCAGTGGAGATACAGAACTTGGTTTGGCGAATATAGTCATCTAGAGATACCTGCACGAAATTGGCCAATAGGAAACAGGACTAAAAGAGTCTTGTGATTTTCTGATATAATAGCTGAAGACTGTGAAGGATACATCATGTCATCTTAAACACCTTAGGACAACCAAATTGCTACGTTAGACAATTCGGTTAATTCAGCTAAGAAGATTTGCCTCATCCCAAAGACAACATCTGGTGACCAATCAACTCAGCATTTCTTTATGCTTCACTGACGCAGTCAGTGTCTCTCCGCTGAAGCTCCAAGACTGTGATGTCACGTAACTTACCGCTAGACACTAGAAATTAGATGAGAGTTTATGTGGCAGAATCTTAAACTGGATCCCACTGCACATTACTTTCCCATATTCTGGAAACCAGGTTTTCAAACTATATGTGTAATATTTTTATATTTCAGAATCTGTTGTGGATTTGAACACCTGTGTATTTAATGCTGTGACAGAAAGCTTATTTTATCTAAGACAGAATTAATATTGAGTTAGAAATAGAAGACCTCTGTAGGGAGAGGTGCAAAAAGGAACTGAACCTTTTGTCATGACAGTATCTAACTCATGTTCCTCATGGTGCAGTGCATAAAACCAGAACAAAAAAACAACCTAGCTTATCTTCAGCTTTTTGTGACTAGAAATTTCACTAGGAACAAACTTTACAGGGCTACTAACTGCTACAACATCTCTCTAATTTTACGCACATGAGTGATCTTAGTCTAATTCAACTGACTGCACTTATACGGAAAATCAAGCATGTGGGTTTTGGCTTCATTTCAGTTAATTTTTCCATGGCAATATCTGTAGCAGCTCTGGAAGGGCCCCAAATCAGTAAAGCAGCGTGACAACAATTCCTCTCACCAGCTGGTGACCTACAGTAGTTATCTACATTTGAACTACTTATCCTACTCAATGAAGGATATCTAATAAATCTAAAGCAGCAACTTGAGTTTTTGTTATTGAATAGTTACTTGATAAATAATGCAGCAATACCATTGCTGTTTGATAGTATCTTAAATAAAAGTCAACATTTCTATGACAGATAAAATATTTCATATCTCTATGACAAGTAAAATATATCATGGCATTATCTACACATCTAAATTTTGGTTTCACATAAATTAACTTTAAATTATTTTGATGTACTTTACCTTCACATTCTTTCCTACCAATGTCTGAACATACATACCTACATTCAAGGAACTCAAGTGAATATCTGTGTTTGTATTCTTTCAGAATACATTCAGAATATTCTTTCAGAATACAAACAGGCTTTACTGTACATTAGATCACAAATTGGGAGAGTCAAATACAGAAAGTGCTCACACACGGGGAGCAATCCAGAGTAAGAGTGTAAAAGACTGTAAAATCCAGAAGAGTAAAACAGAACTAAAACAAATAGTAGTTGATTTTATCAAGCTCTCTGTATAAAAATAGGACTCTTTGTAACTAATATGTATTATTTTATGCTTCATTTTACTATTATGACACACTCTGAAAGGAAAGGTTTGCTAATTTCTTATGCTACAATACAGTAAAGGATGTTCTCATGGATGGTTCTGAAAGATGTAATATATATATATTCATATATTATATATGGTTTCTTATGAATGCAGTTACTGTTCATGGAATTGTATAGAACAAAAAAGGAGACTTAAGAATATAGAAAATATGTCATCATTGAGACTCATAGAAGCATAGAAAATATGTTATCATTAATATGCATGCATTTGTCTCTTTGCACTATTCATATCATATATCTTTATTTCTATGAAACTAATCAAAGATATATGTCAAAAAAAAAACCCTCACATTGGATTATTTACAGGGCATTATAGTAGATCATTTGCTAATCAAATGATTTCTGTTAATGAAAACAGCCAGTCAGTTGATACCAGAGACCCTGCCTCTTGGAAAACAAATTCAGTAGCATCTGAATATAGCACAAGAGAAAAATGATTGAATGAGGCCTGTGGGGCATAGGCAGTCCAATGGGATCATCACTTCCTAGGTTGCTGATGGAAATAAGGCTGAAAAATATCTTAAGGTATTTAATGATTTAGTCTTGGAGACACAAATTTATCCACACTGCAGTGCAACGAACCAGAAAATATCTTATAGCATCATTCTGATGCAAATTCCAGGGTATTTTGTGTTTGGAATTGACAACATTTCAACAGAAAGGGCATTCTTGCAGCAACATAATATGGCATTTTAAAAGGATTGATTATATTTTTTATCCTCCTCTGCTTTTCCCCAACAGACATAACAAAGTTTATGCTGGTAATATCATTTCAAAGCGTGTGACCAATTGTAACAGACAAAGAAGTGAAAAAAAATATTTTTGCCAAGTCTCTCTCTCTCTTCCCTCTAGATTAAATCTTGTTTTAGCTACAGACATCCATGTGACATTTTCCAAAGATTTTGCTAAGTTTAGGTAAGACTGCACATGATTAATGTCACTCTTCAACTGGATACTCACTGTAGGTGTATACTGTCTCTATCAGATTCTAAGCCCAGACAAAGAATTTTTCTTCAATCTTCTCTGCTGTCATCCAGGAAGATGAAGAACTACTTCTGTTAACTCTCTCCCTGATGGCAAATAAGATCTTTTGCTTGCCTGAGGAATTAGAAAATGCATCTCAAGGAGTGGAAATAGAAAACAGAACCTGAATATGGAAGTGTTTGCACTGGATCTGATCTGAGCTCCATCTAAATATGTTCTGACAAATGATAAGATAAGCACTGAACACCTCAAGGGAAGGTATATAAAAAAAAAAGGCAGCACTTTCATAATTAAAAATTGACTAAAATTATGAATGATAGTCTTGTATACACAAATAAGAAATTGGATTGAACACTGAGGAAGTTTAGTTGGCTTTCTTTCTTTATTTTAAAGTTCTTTTTTTTTTAGACTTTCCGCTGGTTACCACCTTCTGTGACCTCTCAGGTATTTAATGTCATTTGCCATTTGTACCTGGTATACTGGAGATAAACACTGGTGACAGGGATCCACAAAAGTGGTGAATCTTCCCCTTTTCTTTTTAAAGTTCAGTTTATCTTCCCAGCAGTTTCTCCATTATTCATAGAAATTTTCATGTTATATATATATATATCATATAATATTTTACATACATATAAAAATGTCATACTGATTCATTCTAAAATAATGTCTGCATTACTTTCTATTCCATTTGTTGCTCACTCTAAATTCTAGTTCATCTTTTGGCCACAGCTGTGAGGAGGATGTTTACACCATGCCTATGAATAACTACTTAAAAGTTTTAATGAATTGCTGTTGATCCTGGTGGTAAAGATAAATGTTAAGGCCACAGCTTAAGACTAGCCCGGGTACATATCTGTTCCATGTATTTTCCAGGAATTCAAGTCACTATGTTGATGACATTAATCTTTGATATAAGGTTATTACTTGATGTTTTTAAACTATAACATTCAGCTTTGTTTATTTGATAATCTTTATGTTGTTTTTTAAATGTTACACAAAACCCCAGAGAACAAGTAAGCAAGCAAAATTCTAAGAAAAATAAGCACATAATTCCTTTAGTAGAAGGTAGAACTATCACAGTGTGATGTGACTTTCTTTCCATAAAAATTGGTCATGCAAATGTCAATACATTAATAGATTATCCAGTTTATATTTCAAATGTAATCTGTTAGGTGAAAACAAGTAAAGGATATGCAATGTAATCTTTCTAGATCTTTCAGAAACTTTTCCAGTACAATGCAGAATCCAATGATATACGTGGATCTGTCATAAGCTGCATATTCCCTAAAACAAGCATACTTCGAGAAAGCAGTGAAAAGAAGGGAACATGTGATGATTTACGGTCTTGAAAATATTCAACATACATGAACTTCTGTTCTGTTCCACCTTAGAGGAGGTGGAAATTTTGACCAAGATGGACTTAGAACAACAAAGTCATAGAAAAACATATGATGCAGCTGTATGGTGGTGTAGAACTCCAGCCCCAGGAGCTGCCAGCTCACAGGACTGGCTATGAGTTTTACTTTAATATATAGATATAGGGTTCTTTAATACCTCAAGATAGCAGTAACAGAATAAGATATGGGCTTGTTCCCAAGGAATCTCTTTCTTAATTTAGGGGAGATAAGGGCACTTGGCCAAAGTTCAAAAGGACATGACACAAGCTAGACAAAAATGTTCCACTACAATACTGGTTCAACATATACTATTAATCCACAACACTGAAGTCAAAATCCAACCAATTCCACAACACTTAAATCAATATTTAATCCTTCGAGCTCCAAACCATCCTAAGTATCAAGAAAGGAGCAGAGAAAGAGAAGCAAAGGGATCAAGAAGAGAGGAGAAAGAGGGAGAGACAGATTATATAGCTACCACCGAAGCCTGGTAGAAGACCAGCTCTCACAAGTCCAATGACAGGGCCACGACATGAGGCAAACAAATGCCTTTGGTTTTATCTGCTATAGTCCCTGTGTCCAACCCCTCCAGGTGGGGTCTCTGACCCACCAACCACTCTGGGAGTTCCAGGCCAGGGAGAGGGAAAGTGTCCTCACTGTCCCTGCCAGTCTGAGCTGAGTGGGGGACTCTAAGGGGTGCGGTGTGTTATATTTTCCCAGGCTGTTTAAGACAGTTACTCCAGGGCTTCCCCATGTGGGTTCCAGGGGTCCATGAGGTTTGGTCCATCCCTTCCCCCTCCACACACACACATACACACACACTCCCCACAGGTTAGTTGTGACCCAATAACAACTAATCTGGTGTCTAATAGGTGGTGTTTCGCACACTTCTGAGAAAGGGCTGTAGGAGGCACACGCTTCCTACCTCTGTGCTCAGAAGATCTATTGATTGCAGTCCTTTGTATTGGCTATGACATAGCTATGCATGTGCCTAGACCTGAACATTCTGATATTGGACTTGGCTTGTGGATTTGACTTCCTATCATGACTCCAGGCCTGCCAGGAGATACCTGGGCTGGCTGTGCTCTGCTGCCCCTGCCACGCTTGCTCTCAGAGGAGGGTTGTCACAATATCACTGAAATAGGATTTTTAAGTTACAATTATTTTCATTTGACAGTGAAGAAAATCAAATCATAAGGACACACTGACTTTTTCAAAGTGAAAGAAACCAGCACAGCTAATATAAGCCTTTAAAGCTTATGATTTTTAAAAGATTAAAGTCTGTTAACCATGCTTTTATTACAAGTACTGTTTGCTGAACACTTCAAGTAAATTTTGTGACAAGAAAAACAAGGTTGGTGAGATAGAATCATAGAATCATAGAATC
>VZRE01017388.1:0-14045 GCA_013396775.1 Cephalopterus ornatus
CCTGAAAGCTTATATGATCACCAACAGCAAAGTTGTTTATATCAGTCCGTGTTTATAAAGACATTTCCCTGACAGAGCCTGAAATCTGCAGCCTGAACCATTGATGATGACAAGATTTTTTTTTTTTATTATGGGAAAATGTTTTTGTTTTTCCAGACACGAGACTACCACGAATCAACATTTAACATCAGCATTTCTTGTTCAGGGCCAAAAATACAGGTATTCATGGTACTGCTGTCTCCAGGAAAATGACACTATCTTTCCTCAGGCAAGACAGCAAAAAAGGTAGGAGCAGGTTGACCGCCCCTGGAATTCCAGTGCTGCACAAAGGTTAAGTTTCAATCTTATGTCATCATACCTTTATATTTGATACTTTGCTGAAAACTGAATTAGAAAATGATAAATACAATATAATCTCAAAAAAAAAAAAAGAATCAGAACAAGAGATAATATATTCAGTGATGAAACATGAACCAGAAAGCAGCTAAACCTATGGTCTTATTTACACTTACAAGATCAGAAAAGTCCCAGTTATCCTCTTATAAACTGAAAAAAAAAATCCCCAGTCCTAAGCCTATCAAAATACACATCTCTAACAACACTTGCTTTCTGCAGCTTTCATCCTGATGAAGCTTTCTCTTCTGGTCTAGAAGAATGACACCTGTTGCAGGCCAGAAGTATTTCCTAATAAGTGAGTCAAAAAGAGCAGCACATGGGGAGAAGTCAGTAGAGAGGTTGCCCAAAATTTGTAAGTAAATGGGGATCACCTCTCAGAATGAGTAAATCAGACCTCATCTAAACACCGTGCAATCCTCTGCAGTCTATGCTATGACTATGACTGCATATAAATGGAATTCCTGCGAAGGAGTTTACAGCTGGCAGAAAACAGCTTTCCAGAACTGTGGCAGTAGTTTCAGAGGAAACTGCTTTTCAAATAGTCTAGAATTATGGGTTTTTTTCCATAAAAGATTTTTTAAGTAATTATGACCAGATCCCTGAACTGACTGAGGCACATGCTCCAAGCACAAGTTTTTTTAAATTAAAGGTAAATACTTTCTCCTGCTAGAACTATTAATTGAGGACAACCACTGTGAGGGTTACAACCTGTCTTATAAAAATTGCTACAATATACATCAGAGCATAATTTGTCATTTAATGCCACTGTATGGCTACCATTGTATCCCTTCTGGTTAAACCCCCCTGTTACCATATTTTCCTGTCATAAACTGAATATGCATTCCTGTACCACAATTAATTTTTTTTCAAAGAAGTTCCTTATATGGTTCCTTCACCTTCTGCATGTTTTGGGTTACAGTATCAAATAATAAACCAGTCTACACTGCTGACAGTGACACAGCAGAGAAAAGCTATTTAACATTGTATGAAAAGTAGAAGGCCAAGCACAAGTGAACTATTTGTAATTACACAGTAAAGCTGACAGATGACTGGTGAGCAGACTGTCACCTAAAATCAGCAGATCGAGACATGCAAAAATATTGATGCAGAGCAGCATACACTTCCCCTCAGAAAGCAACATCAGTTATTTCTGAGATAGAAATAGGAATGGTGGAATAGGTCATCTCGCATATCATCTGGATGGTATAAAATTGTGCAATACCCTTTCACCTATGTGGAAGCTCAAATAAGCTCAAATCCCTACTAAAATCACTTTATGTTCCCTGGGATACCTGTATAAAAATATCCAAATTAAGGAAATTAAGAACAACCAGCTTTTTTAGTATATACACCCTATAAAGTATTTTTGAGGCTTACTGTATTCTGCAAAAATATGTAAATACATTTGAAGTGCTATGTATTGCTTATAACAGAAAATTTACAACACCATGAAGGAGTGGGTGTTCACTCACTACTGAGTCAGTATTCATGGCACAGAGAGACTGTGGTTTAATCAAGTTTGCATTGCTCTTGATAGTCCTCATATGAACAAATAAAGAATAGGTGTGGGGAAACAGCCTTTTAAAGTGTATGGAGACAGTCTGGGAGGAATGCAGAGACTTCATCTGAGCATCTGAAGATGAGGTTAGGAAAGCCAAAGACCAGCTGTAATTGCATCCATCAAGGGATGTTAAAGGCAACAAGCAAGGCTTCTCTAAGCTGATGGGTGACTAGGGAGGCCAGAGAAACTGTGGTCCTAGTGCTGAGCTTAGAAAATACTTTTCAGAGGGAACCTCTATTTCTTTACACATTTAAAAAGTTTTTAGGGGGTTGTGTTATCTCAAACAGGTATTATTTGGGGTCTATCTCGTTTCAAATTTGGATAGCAAAGAGTTCAAGACGTTAGTGGTTGCCACATTTTGCAGTACTATGACAAGCAGATTACTGGGGATAGGAAAAATAACAACTTTTCATGTACTGAGCCTGTATCAGTAATTACAGAAATTCACTGTTCCTTTCTTGCAAAGAGTCATTTGATGTTTGTCAATTTTAACAAAGTTTAAAAAAATACAGCTTCATAGCAGGAAAAAAAAAATCCGTTGTTTTGGCTTGCAATACTACATTTATGAAAAACAAGTTTTGAATTCAGCATTTTCTCATGTCCTTTGTGTGCACATAGTATAACTCTGGCAAGTCTTCACTCTGCAATCTAGTCCAGTAGAAAAATCTCTAATAAAACTGAAATCAAATCTCAAAAAGGAAGCAAAGAAACTCAGTTTTCAGAATGAATACTAAACATCTGATGTCCTTTCATTTGATCAGTTAAAGAAAACTTTGGAGACTGCTTCCATCCTCCCTGGTTTTCTGTTTTTCCAAGCTATACTTCCTGATGAGCATAATAAAGATGTAAAAATGTAAACAGATCTTGCTCTCACTCCTACCCACAACATCCCTAAATAAAGAGAACCTCTTGTCCTGCTGGCAAGACACACTCCCATCACTCTGAGAAACTGCAGTTTTTCTTGTTAGTTTGTAAAAAATACACTGCTACTAATACAGTTGCTTCCCACACACGAAGAGGAGCACAGGACTTTTCCTCCGGTGTTAAGGCACAAATGTCACAATGTTCCTGCCACTTGCCAAACTTGGAAAAGTCATCCTACTGAGTTTTCTCTTCCCTCTAGCCCACTACAAAAGAATTCATCAAAATAAAAGAAAGGCTCTAGAAATGAGAAAGGTGAATTACTTTTTCTTCTAGATTCTCCATTTAAGTAGAACATATAGTCATAGACATGACTCCAGGGAGAGATCCTTGTCCAAAACAGACATCAACTTCCTCTTCTCCCCCTTCTGCCCTGACAGACCAGCGGTATATCCTTTCAAAAACAAAGAGGGAATTCATCAGTTGTCAAACTTTACATGTTAGAAATGTTGTCTAACATTTCATATTAGCTACTTTTGCAAGTAGAAAGCTAGTACAACATGCTGGTAATCTGATTTCATAATGCTTTTGTTTCCACTTTTATACTCAAATTAAGAGACATGGGTACAAGTCAACAGCAAATAAAACTCCATTAGTATTGCCTTATAGTGCTGTTACAGAAGACAGGAACAGAAAAGTCAGGGATAGTGTCCAAAACATTTATTTCTCTTGATGACTTTCGTACACAGAGTCTTAATCATAATGTTTCCTTCCTCTCTCACATACTTAGCTAAATAGTATTTACTTATTTTATATTCGTAGCTAATATTTGTGAAGTTTCATAATTTTATCCTTAGGATTCTTCAAACATTAGATGCAATCCCTCCTCATGGTTTAAAATGAAATATTTCCTCTCATTTCTCTCTTCTCCCGAAATACTTTAAACTTATTTCTTATGAATACTCATTATCCAGTCAGATTCCTCTTTTATTTGTGTCTGTGAAACTCAATGGATTTCAATCAAGTAATTCTTAATTTACACTGCTGTCAGGAAAGGAAACAGACTCATGAGCACAACAAAGTTATGAATTAAATATAACGTGATCAAAACAATTTCTTCTGTTGAAATGATTTTTGCCTGGAGCTAAATGAATTAGTTTCTTGTAGTGACACCGTTCTTTCTATTTTAGTGGTTTGCTATTGTTCATTTTCTAAAATTAAAAGTATAAGCACAGAACACTAACTTTTCAAAATAGGACTCTCCTTACATGTTTCAACCAAGTAGCAGACATCTGTGAAACTTCCAGTATGAGAAGTTTCAGTATGAGAAATAAGGGGTTTGTTGTATCTGTATGTATCTGTTGATATTTCTCTGAATTTGTAATATTTATCTTTTATTTCAGACACATCATGGATTATCTTAGTTGAGCTTCATAAAGAATGTCCTCAATAGTAGAAGTGGTTTGGCCTATTTTCAGCCCAAGCACATTTTTCATAAAAGAATTATAAGCCCCTGAAAATTAAAATTGAATCCTGCCGCAGGCGTGTCTTTACAACAACACACTACATGCTCTAGAATGAAAAATATTTCTCTTCTGCTATTTCCTTAATCATTCACCTAAAGTCACAATTGCTTTAGAAGTTAAATTTAAATGTGTTCACAGCAGATGATTTGGAAGACTTTTCGTGATGGCAGCATTATCTGTGGTGCATGAAATACTGTTATTAACAGCTAAACTACAGGCAGAACAGATTTGGGTTCAATTTTTACATCATCAATTTTACCATAAGCATTACTTCAGGGCACTGACACAAAATATTAGAGAAGTTTCCAGGAAATTATAATCTTTAATAGTAAAAGCTGTAAATCAAATACAATGTAGCCCTTCTCAAGGTATTGTTCTATGAAAATACTTCACCAGACAATGTACACTAACTGAAGAGTAAAAGACTACAAAGGAGAAAGTGAACATCACACAGGTATTAACATCTACCAGTAACTGTGAATTTTTCTTTTAGAGTACAGAACCTGAATTGCTGTGCATGTAAGGACTGCAAGTACAATGTTAATCTAATCAAGCAACAATATAAATTTTTTATATATGCAAGCGGAACTGACAGATTTAATTTCATTCCTTCTGCAAGACATTATTGCACTGAGAATGTCTTAAGGGTGTTCCCAGTGCAATTTCTAGAGCAGTACATGCAATTTCTGTTTTCATTAAACTTGATTCAGCACAATGAACATCCAGCTGCTGCTCTGCAAGCAACACCTTCTGGGAGCATCCTAAGAAGAAACTAGCTAAGAAACTTCTAAATTTTGTTCTCTTGCTCTGTTTTATCAGTCTACACTAAGTGTTTTATTCAAATTGTAGAGGAGGAGGTGACAGATGTAAAAGTAAGCAGTTGAATCAGCTGGTGATGATGAATCATGCGACAAGATGATAATTTTTAAGGTCTTTCTAAAAATAAAAAAAATTATCTGGAATCATGCTATCTTAAAAATTAAAAAAAATTCAAAACAACAAAAAGCCATCTGAAAACAAGTTATGTAATTTTTTTCCCCTCTTGTCTTAGTACATGACTCTACACAATCCTTTTGCCTGAGTCATTCCAGCTTAAGAAAAGTAGAGAATAAGAGAGGGAGACAGAGATAACTATGACTGCCATTGGTTTGTCACTTCATTGTTTCTCCTTTCACTTTTACATTGTCAAACTTTTCTGCAGATTTTCTTGTTTATGTCACTTTTTAATACCTCTCCATAAAATTCCCTTTCATAGCATTGTTTTTTCCATCTAGCTTTTTCTTCTACTATTTCCTTTGCTCCGCTGTCTCATTTCTTTTCTGTTCCAGCTTCACCTCCTTTACATTTGCCTTTTTGGACTTTGGATATTTGTGGACGGAAATACAGAGTAACCAAATTCTATAACTCTTGGACTACATCTACATAAAATATTCAGCATCTGTCTGTGGATTTTAGTGCAAATTTTCTTCAATGCTTTGATATTGGTACAAAATATCTAAACCAGGAAGAAGCTCAACCCTTGAGTAATAAATATCCTCATCAAGAGACCTTTATTTGCAAATCAAAACCTGAAGGCACCTTCAGGGAGGGCAGTTCAAGGTAGTGGGAGGATTGAAATACACCAATCACCTACATCTAGTCTTGAAATATAGTAAACAGCTTAGCCATTAAAACAAACAAATGAAAACCCCCACTAAACAAACAACAAAAATCCACCCTAGCTATTCAGAAAAGTGTTAAGGAATTTGGTCAGATTTTGTCAAATGGACATATGGAAAAAACGTCCACAAAGAACTATGGTGGCAAAGCCACTTCAACTCTCTAAATGAATAATTCAACTTCAATTCCCTCTTCAGCTTTAGGAGTTTAAAATCTAAATTTCTAGGTTGCTATGGGATCAGGTACTCTAGGTTTTTTTTAACCTTATATTCTCAGACAAACAGGTGTTTGGTGCCTTCAGACACTCATTTGCCAGGTGGAGGCACTGTAAGCACTGAGCTTGGTCTCACTTTTTTGTCAAATGCATACAGGAACAAATGCAAACAGGATAATTGCTGGCAGAGTTACTGAAAGAAGCAAAGAACACCCCTGAATGCATTACTGCCACCTAAACATGACATTCAGGCCCAAGGTGGTAGGAAACTTCATTTTACGTGCATTGCCAAAGAACAAATGTAATTCAGTGTCTGCCTCTTTCCCATCCTGCTAACTCCAATTCCTTTGTTTCAGGATACTGACATGTACCTCATTTGAGTACTTTAGTTTATTTTAAGAGTTAATTTTTCAGTTGCTAGGGTGTTGTCTGGACTAGTACCATTTATCCCAAATACTAGTATTACTGATTTCCCTTTTTCCAGAGGCCTAGAAACTGCACCTTAATTTTCAATTTTATTTTTATATGTCCTCAAGAAATATATTTAGCTATATATGTATTTGTTTGAGGCAACAGTTTCAGCTGACTGTATGACTACCCTTTTGATCTAACTCTATTTCACAGGAACTTAGTCTCAGAATCTGTCTTTCCCTTATATTCATATATTTCTTGCCAAATCCTCAGATTATGTTAAATCTGAAACCAGTTTCTAAGCTCAGCATAAGGTAGAAGGTTCACTATCACAACCTCAGTAAAATTCAGGTTTGCATTACGTGAAGTCAATAACCAGGAATTTTACAATGGTCACCAGTATGGATATGGAGCCAAAATAAATTTTGCCTAAAGCTGGGATTGGCTTGGCTCAGATGTTCTGCATTCCTGTGAGAAATTCAGTATTTCTTAGCACCTTTCTTGTCTCCAGGGCCTCAAAGGCAAAAATATAATGGAGCTCCTAAAGGAAATGAAGCAGAAAACACCTGAATAGATCTGGAACTGCCATGTGAGTTAGTGCTAGATTTTCTTGAAAACTCTTGAATTGTCCTATTATAAAGTTTACAATAATTTCAGACCCAGTCCTGACAGAGACTGGAAAGTAAAACAAGTCACGCCAGTGTTCTTCCTATTTTTAGCTTGGCTTCTCAGACTTATGTGGTCATGTTTTCTGTTCCCTATATCAAAGAATTTTGACCCAAGTGACTGAGTTTACTCGCATTGGTCAGGATTAAAGAAGTCACAGAGACGTGAGGTCCTAAAATAGCCTGTAGAGCAGAAGGAAGTGACCCGATAGGTGGTGGCAACAGTAAGAAAAGTGCAGAAGTAGCATATGCATTGCTTGGCACAGTGGTTCTATGAAGAAGAAAAAAAAAAGACAAGGAGAGAAAGTTTGAATTAATTTTTTTCTCATTTTAAAGACCAAAGTCAGTCACCAAAGAAAGCAAATCTGAGAAACTCATTTTAAAGGTTGCAGAAACACTTGTTTAAATGACCCTATTCCAAAAATGAAACAAATGTCCATAAGTAGGAAAAAAAAGGAAAGAAAAAAAATGGGGTTACCACAAAATGCAGATATCCCTGTCTCAAAAAAATTCATAGTTATCTAACATCAACAAAGCATGTAAAAGCACTCCTTAGAGGATTATGATTGCAAAAAGTGTAGAATATTTTGAAAGTGCTATAATTTTGTGCCAAAATAGTTCGTATCTTCATTATGTATACAGTGTCAGTTTCCTCTCTATCAAACTGACAGCCCTTTTAACAGAAGTAGCTCATTCCCAAGAAATGCACTGTGGGAAGTGTTCCAGAGGGGATCCCAAAAGTCTTCCAAGTATTAGAAATCTGAAGATCAATGAGTGGCAAAATGACTCATGTACTTTTTATGTTCAGTTATCTTTACACTGTCATCTTCTTTTCAATCAGATATCTCACTGGTCAAAGTTAATTTGATACAGCTCAACATAGACTGACACCATCTACAATAACAAAGAATGGAAAAAGAGAGCTAGACCTTGAATAAGCTTTGCTTTTTCATGAAAAAAAGAGCATGACAAGTTTTAAGAGCGATCTCTAACCCCAGTTGTCAGAAGTGAAATATAGGCAACATAAGGATAAGCATCTATACTGCCCTACTGGTGACTGGAAGGTGAATTATCAAAGCTCTTGTCAAGACAGTTCTTGGTTTCCGGCAGAATAGCTGCAATATAAGGCGATTGGGCAGGATTCTTGCCATCAAAGATACACCTAATACCTGATTTCAGAACATGCACTGATACTTTCCATGGAAGGTGATTACAGAGAATACTAGATTCCATGATTAAAAAAAAAAAAAAGGAAAATCAATTCTGTAATCATTAGAATATCCAAATTTACTAGTTTTATGCTTGCTGGGTCAAGACCTCCAGATTTTAATGACTTTCAATGGTAGATAGATGGGCATCGTGCATTGTTGTGACAGAGCTGAAAAAATCCCATTCTTCCTTGTAATCTCAATGTATCCAGAAGTCTGTATTGCTTTTTCTGCAAAAGTTGAAAAAATCTGTATCCTGGAAGAATTTACAGAGACCTCTGAATGAGGAAAATCAGAAGGAAGAAGAGAATGGAATCAACATTTCTTTAAAAAACATTTGAGAATGATTTTTTTTTAGTGTAAGTTTTATTACTTCTAGTTATATCATGCTTGTATAAGAAACAAATATTATATTATTATTTTTATTATTATTTCTAAGTAACTTGTTTTAGTATGAAATTTGCACAGCTGATAAATTTAGTCAATGTCTGCAACAGCAAATGTGAGTCCATAAGAGATGAGTAGAGTGAAACACTTGGTACTTAGGGTCCACAATACTTTTAGAAGGGTTTAACTTTGGACTTGTTCTATCTGCTCCCAGGGACTGAATGCACAGTAGAAGGTGAAGCCCAACATGTATGCTTCTGTTATGCACTTCCTGCTTGACTGTCTGAAAGAAAATGTTATGGTGTTCTCTGAGATCCTTCCAGAATGGGATGATCAGGATGAGAGGCTGGACATGAGCTGGAGATGTGCACTGGCAGCCCAGAAAGCCAATCATGTCCTGAGCTATATCAAAAGCAGTGTGGCCAGCAGGTTGAGCGAGGTGATTCTGCCCTTCTACTCCACTCGGGTGAGAATTCACCTGCAGTACTGTGTCCAGCTCTGGGATCACCAGCACAAGAAGGTGTAAGGACTTAAAGAGGACAGTTGTCTCTCTCAAACACGGCTAAGGCAACAGAAGCACTTTGCCTGGATTTAGTGCCATTCTGTTGCTCCATCCAGTGTTTATCTCATGGCAGAGGTGAGATCTGGTTAGCACATCCTGGTTAATTCATCCAGACAAAAATTACCACTGTGGCAAACTGTGTAAAGAAGCAACTGCTCATATGCATATCACTGGTCAAACAAAGATCACCCCATGCTATGGGACAGATGCATCTGCAACCACTGAAGCTTCCCTGCCCCCAAATATGATTCCATGGGTACCTGGAACTTGGACTGTAAGTTAAGCCACCACGAGGGAACTTGAGATAAGACAAAGGTGGTACTTTAGTCCAAGTATTAGCTCAGACCTAGGGAAAGGTTAACAAAGCTGGTGGAGGGAAATTCCAAAGAATGTAGAATTTAGAAACCACAAGAAAAGCCAACTCAGCAACAGTGCTGAAATCAGCTCCCACTGGATAAAAGGCAATTCTGGCAGGAGGATATGGTGACCACCAACTCAGGGCCCACTCATTCAAGAAATCTACTGACCCAAAAGAGGAGACTAAGCATACAGAATAATGTATTAGAAATGAGAGAATAATTTCATGAATAGAATAAGAGAACTGTGTAGCCAATGAGCGCTAATTCCTTTGTTGGCAAAAATGTATAGTGAAAAGTTCTGGACACCCCCAGCACCAAGAAGCCCAGCGTGAAGAAGGGCCAACAAGATGCTGTGGGATCCACAGGTGGTCGCTGTCTTCTGTCTAATCTGTCTGTCTGTCTGTTTCTCTCTCTCTTCTATTTTCTATTTCTTTGTATCTCTCTACCTCATGTTTTATTGTTAAATATAAAATCTGTACTATTAACTTTGGTATATGATCTCATTTGCACTTTAACTCAGGCAGACGTATCTTTCAATAATTGGTCTTAACAGACGGATATGGACCTGTTGGAGTGAGTCCAGAGGAGGGCCATGAAGGTGATCCAAGGTCTGAAACAACTCTGCTACAAGGAAAGGCTAAGGGAGTCGGAGCTGTTCAGCCTAGAGAAAAGAAGGGCATGGGCACAAATATCACAACCTTTCAATACTTAGAGGATACTTATATGAAAGATGAAGATAAATGTTTTAACAGAGCCTGACGCAATAGGAAAGGGGTAGTAGTTTTAAAACTACTAAAAGAGGGTTTATTAGGTTAGATATAAGGAAATTTTTTACGAAGAAGCTGGTAAAACACTGGAATAGGTTCCTCAGAGAGGTGACGGATGCCCCATCCCTGGAAACATTCAAGATCAGGCTGAATGGGACTCTGAGCAATATTGTTAAAGATGTCCCTTCTCATTGCAGTGGTGTTGAACTAGATGACCTTTAAAGGGCTCTTCCAACACAGACTATTATAACATTCTATGCTTCTATGATCAGGAGGTCCTCTTGAAAAGATTTAGGTCTATTTTCGGAGAGACATCATTAGGGGTCACAAAGGAAATGCTGATGATTTTTACTTTCTCTCCATTTTTCCTAAGAAATATGAAGAAAAAACCCAAAAGACTTAACTAAAGCTATATGAAGTTTACCTGATTGTCACTATCATGTTTCAGCAGGAAGAAGCAATGAGAAACATACAGAAAAGAACATTTCCCTTAAATCTTGGAATTACAAGCCAGTAAGTCACCCCTAAGCAATCTTTCTTTGTTACCCCCCTTTTTGACAAAACCCCTCTTTACTTAGGTAATAACATCCATCTGATCTTCCAGAATAAGACCTGGATTACCATAGTAACCACCTCCAACTTTTTCCTTACAGAAGAAAATAAATACTGAAAGGTATCCGAACAACTCCAAAGGGTTGACCTCCAAGTATCTCCTCCATTTAGGAAAGATGTTTATTAATATGAAAATGGCCATATCCAACCCATAATGATCTTCTGTGAGCTTGAATATTCAGTTAAATGCTTCATGTACCTTCTATACTGAAAGATTCAAAGCATTTTTTTGCATTTTGGATTTTTTGGATAACATGATTAGTAAAGTTATGTCATTCTTTTGATTTCTTTTGTGAATGACACTGATTTCTTTTCATGAGAAGATGGGGCTTGTAGGTTACATTTCCCTTGCTCTTCTCAGATTTCTGTATTGTTTTCAGAGTATTTTTTGCATACATAGCTTGAAAAGTCTGATGTTATTTATTTTCTGAACATAAAACCATTAAATTTCTCTCTTTGCTTACCCAATGTGGCTGTCATTGTGCCCTTGGACTTGTTTCCAGTCTATTCAAGTAAAATATATTCAATCCTCAATAGTCAACAAATATGAAAAGTAAGTACAACCTAAAGTGGTTCACCATTATTGAAGTATGTATCCTTTTTCCTTCACAAAAGTCAAACTGTTCTGATTTTCATAATGAAAATGTATTTTGACATGACTGGTACCTGAAAAGCTAAAGCAAGTGATAATCTGTCAGCATCACAGTTCTGAGTGAGTCAGAGCACATGCAGATATGCCAACATGGTGGAGAAAGCTCAAAGCAAAGGGCTTTTTTTCAGACCGTTCACAAAAAGATTCAGAGAACATTCTAAAAACTGCACAGGGAAACAGATACAAGTGTTCACTGGAGACATTTAGCTCCACACTTGGATAAACACTGCCCAGCGTATGGTCCCATACAGAGGGAAACTTGGTACAGGAGGGGCTAGAAAAGAATTCTACGTTCTCAAGGTATCACAGAATTTGCATTAATTTTAATTACATTTATAATAATTCATATTTTATAAGGCAATCTCTCTTCATAAAAGACTTTTTTTTGTTAATTTGGAATAAACAGAACTTACAGATATTAGCTTTAGTGTGGGCAGAGAAAAAGAGTTATTCTTCATAGTACTCATCTATATCTGTCTTTAGGAGCGGGGTTGGACTAGATCTTTGAATATGCTTTCCAATCCAAACCATTAATTGAATTTAGGGACCCTAGACAAGTAACACACATTGAAGCATCTTGCAGGCAGTCTTACTGGGAAAAAGGGTAAGCTCTAAAAGACACCAACTCACTTTTCAACACAACCAATCTACATAAAAATTTGATCTGCAAAGGACCTTTTTCCATCACTGCTGCTGGGCAGAAAAGTTATAAACGTGGAATGAAGCCTGACTTTTCAATTTCTCAGGCCAACTCTATGCAGATAGAGCACCACCAAAACCTGCCCCCTAAACTGCAGGTCATACAAGGCCAGCAAGCTCCACCTAAAATGTGTGAAATTTGCTTGGAGCTGTAAGTTCAGTTGTCAGACGTTTTACAGTGGAAGTAAGTGAGAATGATACCAGAGTTTACTCCAAGTGAAGAAAAAAATGAATCTTGCAACAGAAGAGACATCCCTAAACCTGCAAAGAAATCTAAAAGTGTATAAGTACACTGAAAGCAGGACTAAAGAGCTGTTCCATTCTTCCAAGCTAACTCTGAATTATGTCAAATTTAGACTGGAACTTTGAAATTCTTGTCTATTATCCTTAAAAATGAACATGCCAGTTAGATTAAAATACAAAGCACAGCTAGCGAGAATTTCTAACCATTTTAAATATCAACAAAAACTACTCACCACCGAAGCCTGCCTGTATATGGCATATAAAATAACATGAATCTCATCAGCTCAGTATGTGTCTCTATATCACACAACATTTTATTTTTTGATTGACACTTGACATTTATCATACTGCTTGGACAAATCCTGGTGACAATTTGGAAAGATACTTGCTGGGCATTCTGTCAGTATTTCATGTTAGCAAAGCAGACCCCATTAACACAGAATCAGAAAAAAACATCTCGTGAATGCAAAAGAGAAACAAAGTAAGTTCTTTTCAATTAACGCTACCAATTCTTCGAAATATTTTCAAGTCAATCCAAGGGACATGAAAATCTAAAGCAGTGGTTTGTATGTCATTTACCAATGCTGACTTTAGGAGAAACTCAAACAAGTCAGCTCATTTTATCCAACAACAGAAATGTATTTCCAAGAGCTTTGATTTATAATAGGTTCCTTTGATTTTCACCTTCATTTCAATGACAGAGAAAACACATAAGTGAATTACAGTTAGCATGAGACAATGGCTGTGTAAATGGTCTTCACACAAGCAGAAATCCTATGGTAAGAAAAGTCAGCAAATAAATCGAGATTGGATGATAGAACAGAGAGCAGGTTCTAAAGAAAATATTTGGGATTTTCTTTCACAAACATAGTATTTTGGATGAAAACCACTATATTCACAGTTATTTCAGTTCTAGCTAACAAGAAAGTGGTACTTACTATTCAGAAAAATGGAGAAATGTTCAGCAGTAGTTGAATGTTAATGAACAATGTTTAGCAGTTGAATTGAAAATTTGTCTTTATATATGAATTGTATTTAGTGAATGAGCATATCCGTCACAGCTGGAGATCAAACACTCAGAACTCATGAGCTTTCATGATAAATCAAATACAATGGTCTTTATCAACAGAATAAAATGTAAATTATCTCATATAGATATTTAAGATGTGTTCCATGCCAGATAATAAAGGCAAACAGAAAGAAGTAAGTATGGTAATGATAGATTCTGTATCAAACATGGGATCAGACCCAGCCAGCACGGGT
>VZRE01017392.1:0-14620 GCA_013396775.1 Cephalopterus ornatus
GGCTCTGTCTTGTTGCTGGCGGATGTCCCCCGACAGCTGTGGAGCAGAGATGAAGAAAAAGGGGGAGGAAGGGGGAGAAAACCTGCCCTGGTTTCTTCACCGTCCCCCATGGGCAAGACAGAGTGTCTGTGGGTTTATCATGCGCATAAGTCAGAGACAATCACCAACACTCAAACTTTAACCTTTCAAAATAATCCTATATGTATAAACCCTTATGCAATGAACAAACCCCAGGTTTTATTACAATGTAATAAGGTGTCAGGCTTTTTGCCACACACTCCTTAGCTAGTAGAAAAGTAATGACTTATATGGCTGGAAACTGTTATTTTAAGATTATGAATTTTGAAGCACTCTTAATTATTCCTAATAAAGTTACTTTACTATGGATACAAGCAAACAAACTGCTTAGTTCGCTTTGTTGTGTACATTGCTCCCTGAGCTCTGAAACCTGCAATCCAGCTAGAGCTGTGCGTACCAAGTTAAATGAGTCTTCCCATAAACATGTACCATATGATTAATCAGCTTTCTTAATAATCACTTGCTTTTACTATGACCACAGCGTTTAAAACCAAGCAGTCTGAGAACAGCAGATTAAATTTGCCTCTCTGAGGACATGAGTGTGATGGCTCACATTGCTGAGAAAGCACTGGTCGCAATACAAATGTGGATGCTGATACTGCCTTGTCTCTCCTTATGTGTTTTTTAGTAAGTGCAAAATTTAAATATATCTGCAGCTCCACGACAAGACATACTGCACACAAAAAGTATTTCTCTACCTCAAGAAAAACTACCTTTCTTTTCACTTCATATATCATACACACTAACTAATATTTACATCAGTTTTATTCAAAACCCTTGACCCATTTCCTTTGAACTTCTTGATCTCTTCTCCTACTTACTTGTCATTTACACGATCTTTCTCCAAAACAACTCGCCTTAAACTGTGAGGCTCTCTGCAGTGTTTGTACCATCCGTGACACAATCCTGAGGGGTTCGTGCGAGTCTCAGGTCTTCTCGTCATTGCCTTGACGGCCACCATGGAATTTACCTGTGTGCTAACTCTGAGTCTGTTGTTAGTCAGTACATAATGTTCCTGACCTCCAGATGTGCCTCTGCAGCTTTGTAGAGCAGAATCAGGAACATTCCCATGGATCAGTGCCTGTATTCCAGAGTTCAGCACCATCACTGTGAGCAAAATAAAAGCCTGTAGTGAATTCACTGCTGAAATGCTTCTAAACTGCTGGCAAACCTGAGGGCAAAAAAGGGTTTTTAACACTGAAATGCAAAGCTTAAGGAAACAGCTGTTGTCTCTGAAGATAGAGGCTGGCGAATTGGTGAAACATATAGTTAACTTCCATTTGCCTTTAAGGTGAGTACTTCATGCCTTTCAAGCACTTTTTAAATTTTAGTCTTACAGGAAAGCTGATCCAATCTAATGGCCCTTCGAGTAAAAGGGAAGATCCTGTTATTCCCCCTCCCTTTACCCTCTTTTTCTTCCTCTCCTCTTTTTGGCACTACCATTCTCTCTTCTTCCCTTCCCAGCTGTGCTGGGCTGTACAGCTGAGCCTGAGTCAGCTCACCAAAGCTATCTGTAGAAGTGAAGCATGTCCAGTGAAGCTGGTAAGGGGAGTAGAAGTCTTGGCTAAATCATTGCAAGAGATTTGCTTTCATTCTTCACAGTTTTATTTATTTCATATATATATATATATGTATATATATAAAAGGTTAAAGTTGTTCCTCTATCATATTTACTTGTTATTGATCAGCCGTTTCAGCTTAACCATTGCAGAAAAGCAACACAAAACAGTCTTTTTGTATTATTCTTGTCTTTTGCCTTCTGGAGATCTCCATAGCTATCATAATGTAGCTGTATATCAGTGTCCCTCCTGTTAAGCATATAATATAAAAGGTCCTTAATTTATCGTGTCATTTTCAATGAAACAGTAACTGAAACAAAGCTGTTTACCTGCCCTGATAGCCCAGTTTAGTGGGAAATGGGCATTTTATCAAACAGTTTTTGAATAATGGATGGTGATAACAAATGCCAAAAGACATGAAATAGAGAAAGGGCCTTTTGTATGAGTGAACACAGCAGTACGAACTCCAGCTGATCAGGTTTACTGCTTGCCTGCCATTTATTTTCACATTTTCATGGCAGGCATCAAAGAGCACTGGAAAGTCAGGCTCAGATCATCAATTTTTTTTATTCTGTGACACACAGTGTCATTCATACAGCTGTCACTTTTAATTGCTTGGTGCTGGTCACTCAGATAATAGTGAACAATAAGAAAGAAACCTGTCAACAAAATCCATCAGGAATGTTACTTTGGTAGAAGAGTTTGTTTGTTTAACTATTGCTGTTTTCAAGTAAGTACAACAAGAAATCCTTAGAAATAAAGGAGAAAGAAAACTTGTATATAAAAGCTGATTACTGTTTCTGTACAGAAAACCCTTTAAAAAACTCTGCTTTTATCTCTGGAGGTTTTTTTGTGTTTTTTTTTTTATAAACTGTTGTGTGTCAGAGTGGGAAGAAAAATGAATAAAAACACTTCACAGGGCTCAGCAAACAGGAAGGAATTTCAAATGCCATAGATGAGTTTTGAAAAAGCATGCCAAAATGCAGCCATGGATATTCATGGCTACTTCAAGAAAACATTGTTTATCATTCTGTGAGTATCAAGGCAAGACCACATTGTTTCTTCTTTTTTTCAGGGTTTTCAGTGGGAGACACTTGAGCCTTTACTCTCCATTCCCTGCACAGAAACGGAGTACAAGAACTGCTCAGAACAGAGAGACAGAATTTCTGGGACAACAGGACATGAATTGGACCATGGGTGGTGCTTCCAGGCAAGAAGCACCAATAGCTACTGGTTAATTTGTAGAGCTGCAAAATTTAAAAATCACATTTTACCTCTTTTTTTCTGAAAACAATAAGAGGCATACAGAGGTCTCAAAGCGCCAACAGTAACAGAAAAGATAGAAAGTGACAATTTTATAAATTACCGTTTTTTTTCCTTATAATCTTGGCTGACAAGATTGTTGAAAAGTGGTACTTTCAGGTAGGATGTAAGTAGGCTGTTTCATCTCGCTTCACTATTGAAGGAGCTAATCTGCATGGCAAAATAGTTGAGAACACTAGTTTAAAGTCCTGCAATTTAGTAAAGATGATCAGAGTTTGTTATTTTCAAAGGGACATATTACATAGGGAGAGATTTCTCTCCCCCTTGCCTCTGCTTGTGAGCAAGCATCAGTGACACGGCCTCTATCTCCTCTCTCATTAAAATACAACTATTAAGGCTGTAGCAGAATGGGAAAAATGGGAGAAAATCCCAGATCGGAGGAAAATAAGAGACAAAAGAACACTGAAGATTTGCATTAGGATAAAATGCCCGAATGCCCTAAAAGTACTATTCACAGGAAGAAATGCAAATTGATTGTTGAATAATTTTAACAAAATCTAGTGGCAAAATAATATAGGAAATTGCATGTCAGTCATTCTGCATAGGAAGTGCAACAGGAGGATAAATCGTTCAATTTGGTATTTTTACTTTTGATACAGGATGTGATCAGAATGGATGGATTGTAACAGCAGAAAAGAAGAACTTAGTATATAAAATGGGTGGAAAATTCTGAAGGTTATCACCTGCAGCTCCCTTTAGCCCTCAGGCGAATCACTGGAGACTGATTATCCAGCTTGGACTTAGTCATAAACCATATGAAACATGAATAGTAATTTGAATGTAATTGTCCTTTGATTGCTGGCATTCCAACTGTTCTTGTTGTTTTCCAAAGGCTCAACATGAGGATATTTGCATTTTCTATTTTATTTGTTTTTAAATAAAACTGATTTGTAAAGAATGAACTTTAGTAAAAGTCAGATTTCAGATTTCTTTTGCCCATTTTGAATTCTCTACACACAGATTTTCACACGCTTTTCTTTATTTTTTTCACAGTCCAACTTTTATTAGTTTCAGTTGAAGCTGTATTTTTGCAAATGAAAATTTTGCTGTGACAAGATAAGCAGTAAGAAAGTGAGGAACATCTTTCCTCTCAAAAGTCTGGTTTAAATGACTTGCTTTGAATCACACGGTAATCTGTGACAGACTATGATATAAAATACATTTTCTAAGTTGGCATTACACTACCTTAACTGTAGGAATAAAGCCCATTGAAAAACAGATTGTTGCTTCAGTCTTGGTATAAAACTGAGATTATAAAATTGCATGATGAATTGCTGAGTGGCTCAGAACAAAAGACTTCAACTACATCAGAAAGAAAAAGTTCTCTCTGGATTGATTATTTATGGAAATAAAGGTAATGATCTTACAAGAATTTTTTTTTTCAAATAAACAATTTTTGTGCAAAGCAATCCTACCCAATAATTTTTACTCCCTCAAGTCTCACATTTTTGAATTTTATAGCTTGAAAAAGTAAGATGAAAGTCTTAGTCATTTTATTGACTAAGTTGATATCCGCAACTATTTTCTGGGCATTGGCCACCTTGTTCACTGCCTAAACATAAAAATTCAGGTTAGAATCACATAATTAATGACTTTATTATAATGCCAATAGAAAAGAACCCCGAGTTAATGTTAAACATACAGCTTTATTTATGGTATTTCCAAATTTTAAGTTGTGCCTTTTCAACAATATTATCTCATTTTATTTATCACTGTGAAAAAGTAAAATAAATAACTGTATATTTAAAGCTTCCTTTCCTACTGAAATGTAGTTATTAACATTCTGAAAATAAGGGCCTGCTTTCTCCCTTATCTCTGAAAGTAAAGAACTGATGACTAATGAAGAATTATTAGTAATATGGTCATATGTATAATTCTGTAATACAAAGAAATTATAGGCTTTTATAATTATGCTTTAATGTTGTACAAATCATCACAATAATAAAAGAAGATAAACTTGATAAGCTTACTGACATACAGTAATGGCTTAAAAATATGTTAGAAGTAATGTATGGCAACTGTGCTGTTTGTTATTGATACATTAATATATCATTACAAATGTTCCTCTCAGTTCTCATTTGGATTAGATAATGAGCATTGTGGTAGACAGCAAGAAATTGTAATTAGCTAAACTGTGTTGAGAACGATTGACTGACTTGGACTTAGTGGCTAATATTTACAACCACTGCTGTACTACTACAAACTAGAAGGTAAGAATTGGAAGACTGGAATTATCTCTGATGCCAGCAATATATATAAGAGCAGCTAAAGGGAAAATTTCAGCTTAAGTTTGAACTAAAAGTCATTACTTGGGCAATACTCCTACTGATCTGAATAGGAGGTTTTCATGAGTAATTTCTTTCTTGTTAATGTAGATCAACTCCAGCTTTGTCTCCAGATCTCACAGATCATATACAGTAAAGGATAATGTGTATAAGCTGACTCTTTCATATCCAGTCTTGTTTATGGCAGATATATACTCTCTTAAAAAATATAGTGACAAAAAGAGATAATTAATCAGGCTACAAGGAATTGTGGCTAAAGCTAACTTATTACACAAATTAATAATTAGTAATTAAGGAATAATTAATGGAGAAATACAGGAACATGAGTGTTGTTGCTTTGTCTTGTTTCTCAAGACTTCAGTAGTTTTAGCTATGTGCAAAGATGAGCATCCTTATTTCTTTTTGTAACTTCTGGCAAATTAAAAAACATTCTCAAAGGAAATCTTACAGAGCTCCTTTGGCCTCCTGAACCATAGGAAATGTTTTAGAAGCCTCATTACCTGCATTTCTGTAATTTTCTAATGTATCTTACCATTTTTAGGAAAAGACATGCAAATTGATTTCTTTGCTGCTTTGGATACAGGGCTGTTTCAGCTATGTATTTCCACCTCATGCGGTTTCCAAAACTTACAGTAAAATTTTGGTTTCAACTTCAAAATGTTCCAGCTTCCAAAAGAAAGGAACGATGGCTAGCAACCGGCTTTAATGTGGCTTAAGCATGTTCAAAAGACTTTCTTGAGTAAGCTCAGGGACTTAGATTCTTGCTACTTCAAACCTCTGGAGGGCTTACTTCTCGTAGCCTTTCATTGTCACCTTATTCCACCTTAACACCTTTATGTTAAAAATCCCAGCACTTCAGTGTAATTAATTGTGCAAATGAATAATATCAGTGTAGAGATAGCGGTCTTGGGCCAAAAGCAATGGTTGTATTTCATGCAGTCCCCAGAAGTGACTTTCCACCACCACAAGAACGAAGAGAATGAGGTCAATGAAAATCCCTCATTTCCACTTCAAATGAAAGCTAGCTATAAAGAACAACTTCAGCCTGCAGCTTCATTCCTACTTTTAAAATTCATAAAGGAGAGTTCTGTTAAAATACTGTACAATGATATTAGCAATATTAATATGAAATAATTAGGAAGAGAAATGATACCTTTTCTTAAACAGGTCCTGATATAAAGTACCAATGCTACTAATGTAAAAGCTTAGCCCTCTTGGTATACAGTGCTATATTAAAAGAATTTTTATTAACTAATTCAAGAAAGAAATACGATGAATGTCTCCTTCCAGATTCTATCCCTATCTTTTATTACAGTAGCATCTGGCAATAGAAAGTGCTTCTGGCAATACTTATCTGCATACAATGCATAAACTTTTTAACATATAAAAAGGTCTGTGTGGGGGTTGGCTACTTGATCCACACCATGAATATCATAACATTTGCCACTTCAATTTAAAACTAAACCTAATAGTTCTAATTCTTTTGATCTTATAAACAGGAACTTATATGGGACAAGTTCTCAGCAGAAGAAAGTGTCACGGCTCCATCAATGACAGTTTATAACTCATCTGCCAATCTGACCATCTTTAATCCATCATTATAGTCTCAGACATTTGCCTCTTAGAGTTTTTTATCACCTTTGTCTTCTTTTTACGGCTAAATGTAAAATAAATTATTTCCTTTAGTTAACATCATTTATGTAACTAACGTCCCCAAATCTGTCTAGTTCCCAGGTACTGTTATGATTCCTTGATGAATAGGTTGTCAGCACATATGCCATGATTGCTAGTAGTACCAATGTCTATTTTCCCATTACTATTTACTTTTCGGGCTATAGGTGTTTTTTCCCAGTCCGAACCAGGATCAAAGATCTCTCAGCCTAGGTAACAATCTGATCTAAAGTGCATACAGTTTAAGAAATTAAGCAATAATTGGTGGAATGTTGCTCATATGAATTGCAGCATTAGCCATTTGCAGCATGCAACAATAAACTCCAGAAAACAAGTCTGGGCATAGACTTAAATTTCCTATGTTAAACAGAAAATGTGGGAGCTAAACAGGGTTGAGGCAGCATCAGAGAACAGATGCTTTCTGATAGTTGGCTCTGGTTCTGATTCAGAAACGTGTTTAAACACAAAGATATATTTAAAGCTCTTACTGCACAGAGATGTATGTAAAGCTGTACTTAAAGATAAACATGGGCTGAAGTGTCCTGCTAAACTGTGTGTCTGTGAACAAGACCTCTTCCACGATCACATTCTTTAGGACTTCTCTAGTGGCTGGTGCTGAAATATTGTCTGTTTTGATTATCTGTCCATTATCTGTCAATTATGGGAAAGTCCATCAGATATGAAATCAAATATTTTCATTTTGTGATACTGTGATTGTAGGAGATGAGGCTGAGGAAAGTTACAAAAGATGAAAGAAGAACTTAGAAGACTCATGGGACAAGGAGATCAAGGAAACCTTTGTTTGAAATAGTCAGGACTATTACAGTTAATCCTGCATTCAGGTTTTTAATAACCTTAATCGTTGATTGTATTTCCCCTATCTGTTGTAAACCAATGTTTTTGTAAAATTCCCTTATTCTGTACACTCTCATAACTCTGTTTTCCTATTGGCTGATCAATGTTGCATTGCAGCCTTTTCCTTATAAGGTCATGTCCTTCACAGGTCTTCCCTTATATGGTCTTAATTTGCATGCTTCTCCCCCATTACACCCTGTGTTCTAGAAGGTTCCGCCCCCCACACTGTAAAAGGCAGGAGCCATTTTAATAAATGGCCTTTTTGCACCCACTCCCTGGAGAGGCAGTCCTTTTCTCCTTTGCAGACTGCATGTGATTGTGTTACTGTATTTGCTTAAGATAGACAATGTCTGATTCTGTCAGTAAACTAAGATAGAAGTCACCCTAGACATAAGACTAGTAAGGGGATTTGTTTCTGCTTTCAAACTACACTTTACCTGTGAAACAATTGTGCCTGCTGTACCAGCTTCAACAAACTCAAAATTGAACTGCACATAGGTATGTCTGAAAACAGCACATTATTATAGTGTTTTAGTTTATTTAGTATGAGCCAAGAGCATTTAGGTTGGAATTAAAATTATTGGTCAATATTAACAAAAATTTTAAATGTTTTAGTGTGTAATCATTCTCTTCAACACTGAGCACTAACACAGCCTACAGTTATCTCTGCTAATCCTTTCAGACCTCTGGTATGTGAATGTTAATCTCTGCTATTGCAGTAGTGTTCACTGAAATTCATCCAAGTTTCATGAATTGGAACTGCCATATTGTCACTCTTTCTCATCGGTTCTTAGTGGCATGCAGAAGAATCACGTTTTAGAAGATTCAATTACCAGGTTACCGTGATATATTTCGGTATAATTATATTTCATTGTCAACTACAAATTATTTGAGGTGCTTTTCTCATATACTTTTGGAATGATAATCTAATATCAACCAGAGACAGTGAAATAGTAGAATAAATACAATGCCACAGAAATGTTAAAAACCAGGAATCTTCTTTTGAGAAATTTTTTTGATATCTGCTTAAGTGATGTTCTTATGAGTTCCCTGTCATTCAAAGCACATTTTTATATAAATGAGAGAAAATTTCTTAGAAAAGCATATGAGAACATATATTTGAAGACATGGCGTTTTTATGCATGCCTGAAAATCCTAGAAATCTACATTTCAGCCTCTACACCTAGTCATGATAATTGCAATTTCATATAACCTCTTACAGAGGTTGTTTACAGCAACTCAACTCCATGCTTGAGTATTCCTATTATCTCAGCTCTAGCAACTGATTTAAAAGTCTTCTTCTTTGTGATGGGATGAGAAACTCTAGAGTTTCCAGCCTTAGAACCTTTGAACATTGGGCTGGGGCAGCCTAAAAACATTAAATCCCCTTGTAGGGGTCTTGGCAAATTTAAGATGTCAGGTAGAAAAGAGTTAATTGTTAGAGCCAGAAGGATAACTGGAGATCATCAAGCAGTCAGATCCAGATTCTTCCTATACAAGAAAAAAAAAAAGGGACTAGTGAGTAGTGAAGGGGAAAAGCTGTCTTCATCTTAGGAGATACAGCTGTCATGTAAACACTGAGTGTGTAGTGCCATCTGCTTAATGCCTGAAGTTGTTTTATATCACAATATGGAAGAAGCTGAATTTGAGGATTGCTCTTGCTCTCTAAAGAAGAAGTAAAGAAGGCAGAGAAGCCTTCATTCTTGTAATCTGTGCTGTATGTTGCACCATTTAATTTTTAAGTTCCAAAGGAAGCGGAGAAAATAAAAAAGATACTTGGATTCTGTATAAAATATGGAGACTTAGAAGAACAGTGTAGTAAATTAAAAAACGACCCAGGGGAAAAAAGCAGTAGTGGCAATTCCCTGTACTCAGCAGTGGTTTCTGAAACTGCATAGAAAACCTCCAGAAAGAATCGGGCTGTCCAAACTTGATGTCTGAGATGAGTAGAGGTTAAAGTCTGTGAGTGGAAGGCAGTGTTGCGGGCACTTCTTAATGCAAGAGATGGATTTTAATACAGACTCTTTTTGCCCTCTTGCCAAGTAGTTATTTCCTGCCAGGTTCGAACCCCCAGACTAGAATACTGCTAGCTGCAAGCCTTGTTCTTCAGGCTACAGAAGCATTTTCCCTTTGTGGGAAGGACTAATGCATCATTTCTTGGGTGAGTTAGTGCAGTCAGCTGTGGGGCAGATTTAAAATTCATCAGCTATTCTAAACTAGCTCTGTGTGTGCAGTCAGGGCTCTGTAAAGCCCTACACCAGCTGAATCTATGCCAACTTTCCGGAGTACAGAAGCCTGGAGAAGTGATTGTTCTTGTCAGATGCTGAAGAATTCAATATCTTTTAGGCCATGTTAGAGAGAATGATAAATCATCTCTGAAAAAAATATAGAAGTAAAGGTATTTACTGCTGTGTGTTAAAGCATGGTCATATATTAATTTTGTGTTGAAACATAATTTAGAAAACACAGTCTCCTCATTTTGCCTTTGATATGTGAGGAAACCCCGGTAAATTTATTACCTTTATTTGAAAGCAAATTTAAGAAGATTCCTAATGCTGTATTAAATCTTTATTGATAAAAATTGTATGGTATTGCCTCTGAAACTCACTGGGAAGCATTACTAATCCCTGCATTCAAGATATTGCATGTGACAGCCTTGAAATTTAAAGCTGGGCAGTAATTTTTGAATGGATAATGCTCTGTCTTGTGCCCTAACAAAGAATTTAGCTGAAGTGGAGGGGACGGTTGTAATAGAGTTATACGGATATAGCATCCAAAAGCTGGAATAGGAACTGCCAGTAGCCAAAGTTGACATTAACAGGTTTCTCTATTGGAAAAGGTAGTTTGGGGAGCCTTCCTGGAGAGCCATTAGGTATCCTTGCAGTACAAAAGTTCTTTTTTTTTTCTGGAAGAGTGGTGATGCCTAAAATGGAAGAAAGAATTCTCTAAACAATATTACTATAAATAAGATAGATAGTGGTTCTTTAATGAAAGCTTTCAAGTGCACACAGTACATAGGCACACGTGAGTGTCCAGGGGTTCTACAATTTTACAGTAGTAGCCCTTCCAATCCAAGAACTATCCACCCCCACACCCTCCCCATATCTCGTCCCCCGTACGCCTCTCCAGAATTGAGTCAGAGGTCTCAAGACCCCTTTCATGCTCATCTTCCTCCTCCTCACAGCACACATTGTCTTTGGAGCTTCTCCAAGCTTCCTGGGCCTTCAAGGTTGCTTTGGCTATAATGATATCTTCTTGTTCCAGTCCAGGTGCATATGTCCCAAATAAAATGTGTTTGCCTTGTGCAAGTCTTTCCCTTGAAAAGAACATTAAACAAAACCTAAAGAATTTAGAAAATTTGATATGAAGTGTGAGAACATGATTTGGCAACTGTCAACTACTATTCTAAAGTGTAAAAAACTTTACAGCCATACTAAAAGTCTGTATTTGCTGAAAATCTTAAGAATTCTAAGGCATCACTGGTAGAAGTAGGTATGTACTAAAAATGCTCTTTTTTGCTATAAACAGGTTCTAAACATACATAAAAAGGCAAAAGTTTTTCAAAAGCCACTTTGCTTTTTAAGACCAGTTCTGCAAAATGTATGGCATTTTAGCAAACTGCTGCTAAATGGTGGATGTGGTTTGATCTTAAATGGAATACGGTGTCAGAGCTCTAGGCTGTGTTCTGTTATGTTCTCACACTCACCTTATTGAAAGTCTTTTTAAAGCCCTCTTTCTCTATTACCCATTTATTTATAATACTCTCAAGTTTTTAAGGATTAGCTCTTGCATGCTTACCTTGGTTAAAACAGAAGGGTCAAGACTGCTATTAATTGTGTGTACCCCCAGCCTGTGCCTAGTGACTAAACTTGAAAGTTACTGTAATTTGCCTTGAAGTCATGTAGTCCCAAGCATCCCCCTTAGAATGAGGATTAAAAAGGAGAATAACAACACCACATCCTCCCTTTCTCTTTCCTTCCAAAGAAACACACAAGTACTGTGGCAAAAGATCTTTACACTCGTAACAGTGCAACATACCTTGGGATTTCTGAGATTGGGAATGTTTATGACAGTCCCTGACATCGCTGTTATTAGATTATCCATATTCTTTACCCTCATGTGGCAAACTTTGCCCAAAGTTAGCAATTAAATATTTCTTTCAGAACACATAACACACCCACACACTCAAATTAGCTGGTATAGATGCTCATTGAATTCTGTTGTTACAGTTGAAAAGTCCCTTATATTCACTTGAAAACAAAGATTGCATGCAGAATGTTTTAAAATTAGGTTCATAGGTCTTGAAGTTAGTCTTCTGTTGTAGGCAATGACACTATATCCATCCACAAAGGAAACAAAGAAGCTCCAGCTGAAAGCCAGCAATGTTTTCTGATCCTACTATTTGTAATAGAAAGGCTGGCACAGAAACTCTAATTGCCAGCCTAAATGTAGTCAGGACTCATATATAACTGCTCATTCATCTGCCAGTGTTGCCTTTCATGCAGTTTGATTCCTATTGTAACAGCTTTGCTCCTGATATACATATAGAAAGAAACAGTATTCTTTTAACTTTCATATTATGAGGGCTAGTACATCAAGCTTTCTTGGTCTCCTCTCAAAACTTAGGACACCTACTCTTGTCGTAGTAGTACTTCAACACTGTACTTTGTACTTTAAAACTGATCCAGCACTGCTCAGGGAACATCACCTGCTTTTTCTGGGGGTGATATTCAGTCTTCCTGTGTGTTGACAGTTTTGAATAATCCAGGCATTTTATTGCCATTCTTCTGCTTTCAGTGCTTGAGTTACCAAAGAAAATTTTACACTGGATTGGTTCACAAGACTGAGCCTTGAGAATCTCTGCGATTAATCTTTTCTGCCCAAATCCACCACCATCATCTCTCTCTCTTGTAAAACCATACTTGGTTAACTGGTCTTTCATTTCTTTCATCTCCCCAGTTAGACTAATACTTAGAAATAGTTAATCATCTAACTATTAGTAACTGCTTAGTAACCTAACTAATACCTCCCACATGTCATAGCACAATATTTAGTGAAGGACAGACATATCAAATGCGCTGGCATAATTCTTAAGCTTAACAAAGTTTGTGTTTTAGTATAAAAATCTCTCTGTTGAGAGAAAACTGAGACCAGCTGGATAAATAGGTCTACACTTGCAGAATACATGTGAAGGTGACTAATAATCAGAAAGAATTTGCTGCTTTCTCCGTTATCTTTTTTGTGGTTATTTATCTATGTATTTATTTATTTATTCTCCTCCCCCTACTATATTAAAACTATCTGCTTTCACAGGTAGAGGCACCTGGCTAGAAACTTTACTCTGTCCTACATTTTAATTAATATGATTAGTTTTTCTGGGTGGGTTCTAATTCATAAATACTCTCGTCTGCCAGTCTGTATTCAGCCTCCTGGCAAACACAACTGCCTCTTCAGAGAGCTGGCAAATTCATGTGAGTTTAAGCAGCAAAATGAAAGACAGTTGTTACAGAGAGAAGAAAGTATGAGAATGAGTAATATAAAGATTGCTGTGTTGTATCTGTTTGGTGGTTTCTTATTTCTTGTGAATGTAAATCCACTTTCAGAACTTGGCTTTTTAAAGACTAAGTAACTTCAGAGCCATTTGCATTTTTGTTGTAGTTTATATTCCTGCTCTAACTGTGTTATCCTATAACTTATGTTTGGAAGCAACTGTTTCTGTAAAGAAACTCCTGATTTTTCTCAGTTTTGGTTGGAATTTTTGTATCACTACCCTTAAGTGTTTGATTTTTTTCATGACAGCCTAATGATTTTCCTTTGAAGGCTCGTGATCCCTTATTTTAAAGTAACTAGATTTATATTTTATCACAGAACTTGGTTTGTTGGCAGATTTAGTCAAATGTTCTGAGCGTACCTTTGATGGGTTGAACAGGATAAAAGAGTTTCATAGCTGTCTTTGCAGAGGATAAAGGGCAGAGGCTCAGCTTCATTTTTATTCATAAGGTTTCATTAACAAGAAATGAGGTTCTAATCCTGCAACTGGAGTGAGCAGAGGGAACCATTTTGCTTGTGGAGTTTCTCACTGAAATCTATGACCAGCTCAGAGCAGCGTCAGTAAAATGAGCTTCCCAACTGTCATTCTTTTGATGTTACAGGCAAACCCCTAATGTTTCCCATAATGCAGTAACTGCTGACTTGGAGGTAGAAAGGAAGCATTTTTAAAATATAGAATAAATATTGTTGAATAATGTGGAAAAAATCTATGGAATGTACAGAGATGTAAAGGAAAGATTTATCTTACATAGGCCTGTGCAGTTAGATTCTGTATCTTGAAATTTTTCCCTAATGTAGGTTAGGAAATTGTATAGTGTTCAAGTGCTGTGCAGCTGAATTACCTCTGGAGTTAAGAATTGCTTTGCACTGGAAGTCTGAAAAATGGCAGTGTTTGGTAGAAACAGCGTTTGCCTTGCATTCTTGTCCCAGTATTTCCCATCAGAAGTGGGGAAGCGGGATGATTACCTGATCATTCACAAGGAGGCAGAGTATGAGTGTTGTGTATTGCAGAGATGCTCAAACCTAGCTGGTTCCAGCCAAATCTAAAGGGGACCCATGTGAGGATGCAGGTGAACTCAGTAGTGAATATGGTGGTGCCTCTGTGAAAATACATGTAAGGACAGCAAACAATAGAGGGGAGAAGAAGAGGGAGTATTAAGGTTGGGGGTTAGATGCAATCCCTTTAAAATGTTTGGCTTTTGCTAGAGAATTTCCAAATGTTTCCAGCAAAGCTGGAAAGTGAGCCTTCAGTTTATTGTGCAGCTATCTTCCAGTGCCTGAAAGTGTAATAAAAGTTGG
>VZRE01017410.1:0-18315 GCA_013396775.1 Cephalopterus ornatus
CTCAACTGAACTGCAGCTACCATCCTTGAGTGGACTGCAACCACCACTCTCAACTAGACTGCGAGCCCCAGTCTCACCAACAGGTTTTTCCTATTTTTACTTTGGACTCAGGGGGACCACGTGGGACTCGGCTGGTGGCCAACGAACACCACTCTTTTCATTAAATTGTAATTCTGACTTATAATCTCTTTGAGTTGGGTTCATTTCTCCTGCTGGTTTACCTTTAAACCAACACATGGCTGTAGTCTGTCTTCAGTGTGTAGTTCCCTTGAAAACTTCCATTATGTTTAGAAACTCTTAAAATAATTTCTGTAAGCTTCAGCTGATCTATGGCCAGATTCCCTGCCTCACTCTCCGAAACAGCCAGCAAAGGGAGTGCCTCCCAAATTTGAACTCACAGAGCAGCTTACACATGGCTTGCACAAATCGAGAACATACAATCCCACCAGAGGTGTGGAGGGCCGTTTATTTTGAGTAATGTGTTGATCATGTAGAGTTTGTTCTGCATGAGGTTTTTGAAATCAGGGGCATTTACAGGAACTAAGGGCTATATTGAGCTATGTTGTTCTCCTGCACAGATACAATAGGAGCTGAGTTTGATCTTGCACTGAAATTGAAGACCTTAGGGCTTCTTGCTGGCTCTGCCTGCAATGTTGGTATGTGGGAATGGTATAGGACAATACAGACAGGGATGGATGAGACCTGAGAAATGAAAAGATTGAACGATGGTGAAGCAATTATCAGTCCAATCCATTAAGAGTTTTAACTACAGAATTACAGAATGGTTGGGGTTGGAAGGGGGCTCTGAAGATTATCTAGTCCAACACCCCTGCTAAAGCAGGTTCACCTAGAGCAGGTTGCACAGAATCACATCCAGGTGGGTTTTGAGTGTCTCCAGAGGAGGAGACTCCACAAGCTCTCTGGGCAGCCTGTTCCAGTGCTCTCTTACCCTTGCAGAAAAAAGTTTTTCCTACTGTTCAGAAGGAATGTCCTTAGCTCCAGTTTATGCCTGTTGCCCCTTGTCCTGTCACTGATCACTGTTGAAAAATGTTTGGCCTCCACAAATACTTGGTTATATGACAGACGTAGGGGAATTTGAAACTTAAACAAGAAAATTAATTTTCAAGAAAATTACCTTTTGTTAGATCTTTATGCAGTTTCATGACTGCTGCCTTATATGTCATTATGTTATTTCCTTTTTAATAAGTTGTAGTTAACCTTCAGTTGTACTCATACCACAGAAATTTACACCTAATCAATAGGGATAGTATCAAAGATAGGTTAGCTCGTTTTTATCTGCCCAGTGTGGCAGTCTAGCTGGGCGTGGCTATGACTTCAAAACAGGAAGTTTTGCAATAGAGCTGATGGGCAGTTAGTCTGGGCACAGAGAAGCAGAAATGGAATTTACATTTATTTTTCTCCCCTTTTTTGGAAGTGCTTTGAAGTTCTAAAAAGTGAAGCTACAGTTAACATAGCATCTTCTGTGTGGAAGCATGTCCTATGTATAGAAGTGCTCTCTGTGGACTCCTGATGTTTCACGTGTACGGGACCATGCGTGGTCATATATGATGCTGAAGTTTGAGATTTTGAGAAAGTGCAACTTAAATGCATAAAGCTAAAGACTGTAGTGTGTTTTTTTATGTATGAGTATATAAATATTAGGAAGCATAATTAAGATTGCTGAGATCTTAGCTTTGGTATATCTCTGGCTCTTTAGAGCTTGATAGCATAATTTAAATGTTTGTTTCATGTTGTTTTTTTCACATGTCTTTTTCCTTTCAGAGGAAGGAAAACAAAATGAAGTCACTGTTTAAAGAAATGATAATGACCTCAGTGCAAGGCATTTGGAGAAGAAGGAAGAATTAGTGAAAAGAATTATTGTTATGGCATTATAAAAGAATATACTAGATAATATCTCTGATAATGCTCTTTCAGAAACTATGTGAATTTTGGTTAATTTTAATTAACCTCAAGGGCAAGATAGACACAAGCATTCAAAACTTTGTAATTTTTATTCTGCTTTATATATGAGAAAGACGTCATCTCTGTTCTGTGCAGAGCAGTATCTGTGTAACAGGATGTAGTCACAATACTGCAAACAAGGAGGTGATGTGTCTTCCTTAGAATACCACAGTTTTGGTGACTTTTTGGTTTTTGGTTTGATTTTTTTTTTTAAACTCCCCCTTGTGGAAGTGTGTGAATGTGAGATTCTTACCTTTCACTGGGAAAAAAAGCAGTTTGCAGTTGTTCTGATTATGGAGAAAATACTGAATATGTAAATTCCAATGATTTCAACAAAGGGGAGGGAGGAAAAAAAAAAAGAATGTAACAGTAATTTTACATCAACATTTCTGGAGACATGAAAAGTAGTTTTGGAGAACTTGGGGTGACCAATACTGAGATCTGGTTTGTTGTGTTTACCTATATTGGAAATTGAACAGGATGCTTCTGGTTCTGACTTTTGTGTAAAGTGTTACAGAACTTCCTATGTGTAAAATATGTGGGCAGATCTCTGCTACGTTTCATAGGTGGGATGTACAAAAGTCAAAGAAAAGGTAAGATAATGTTGAGGGAATTTTGCATAAAATTCAGGTAAAATCCCCAGAATGCCTGGTGGACATATAGAGCCTGTATTTAAGTCTTTCTGAAAACTTCATGGTTATTCAACTTGGTTAGCTAGACTGAAGCTGGAATGACTGACTGTTAATCCGTGGAACAATGTTTTCATCTTCTGGAGACACAAGCTTGCTGCTTAAAGTATAGGTCATCCAAGGCAATTCCTTCTCATCAGCACTTCCTCTTCTTTCTCCATGAATTCTGTAGCAATTGTGAGAGATAAAGCCAGACAACTCTAATAGATTTCTAACACATTTAGATAAAATACTACTGAAGTCTGTCATTCAGACTTACTCACGGTTATGCTCTGGTGGACAAAGCCTTTTAGCTCTGGAGTGCAGCCATGAGGTAATACTGGTGTGAAGCATGCTTGAGTATCCTCAGATGTTTCTGTCTAAGGAGAATTTTATTCCGTATTGCAAGCACCATAGAGTTCAGTGGTGTGGCTCAGGCAAGAGACTCATTTCTGAGCCAATGCTTTAGTCTTGTTTCTGCATGGCTTGCAGGAAAGAAAACAGAACCTTTGCTTCTGAATGTCTTTTTCAGATGCTCATCACCAGAAAACACCATGTGTTCTCATTTTGGGTGGTCATGGTTATAATTGTTTGGGAATTTTTGAATAATGCTTTTATTTTTCTTGTGAGAAGATACAGATTCATCAAAACTGAAACAACTAAAACTCAATGTTTAGAAAGTTTTGATCAAGTTTTAAGCACACTTCAAAATTTTCAGATCAAATGTGATTGTTCTATTTTGTAAAAGCCTTTTGGTTTGAAATGTCAGCTACTTACAAAAAAACAACAAGATCTAACTATTTTGAAGTTATACTAATGAAAAATTGTAATCTCAAACTTATTTTTTAAAGTTATTATGTTACATACTTAGGTTAAAAAAATAATATTCAACTAGGTTTATAAAATAATTTCCAGTTCACAGTGGCTAGGCTTCTGTTTATGTGTATCAGACTTTGTTTATCCATTCAGAGGGAATTCTACTATTGAAACTTAGGCAGACATTTATAATTAAATTTAAACAATCTTATGCTTATTTCACTTACTAAACTAGGTTACTGAAAGTGTTTATCATGAGGCAAAATGTTTTCTTAATTAATTTTGCAATTTGCTCTGATTCGTTATCAAATTTTCTGTATCTGTTTTGAAGTACAGATGCCAAAACTAAGTTACGTGATCTCATCAGTGCTCTGAATCTATGATATTGCAATAAGCATCTCTAAACTGTTAAGACATCCTCTGGCAGGGGAAGGTGGATTTGGTATTTCTGGTACTTCCAAAATTGAAAGTAGGATGTATGCATGCAAACATCTTGGTTAACAATTCTCAAGTGATACTCCTAGTGACAAAATCACATATATAGGATCTCTTAACTAGAATCAAAATCCCTCCAACTGCATGTGGAGATGAAGAACTTATTTTGTCTGGTATTAAAATATGTAAGAGGTAGCATTTAAAATGTTAGTTTTTTGTATTGCAGACATTCACTGCTGTGGGATGAAGTCTGAATATCAGTAGAATTCTCAGGCACATGGTGTGACTCTTGGGGGTGGTCCTGTGCAGGGCTAGGAGTTGGACTGTGTGATCCTTGTGAGTCCCTTCCAACTCTGCGTATTCTGTGATTCTGTAATACTGAGACTGGATATTTCTCTAGTTTGATGCTGACTGTATGCCTTAAATAGTATTACTGCTTTAGATCACTGATGATGAGCTGCACGTATGCACGTATGCATCTGTACATACACAGTGCCGTTCAAGTACAACTTGAAGCAACAGCATTTGTTCAGCATTTGAAACTCTGTCAGATGAGTTGTATATCAAATTTGATAGGCCAATGGCCATTGTAACCCATCATAGCTTTTGGCTGCTGTTCTGTTGAGGTATGTTTCGTATGGTACATACTTCTAACTACTCCGTTCGGTATAAATGGGATGGGGTATTTGCTAATGAATTTTATATAGTTACCAGAAAATATTAAACCTAGGGAATTAATGGTGAGTTTCTCAGTGCAAGATTAAGCTAAAGAAACTGCTGAAAAAACCCAGCTTAATTATGAAGCCAGTTTACTTCCTAGTTTTTGCTTTCCTGGTAGTCCTTCCTGGAGAAGACCATAATTCAGCTCTCGTGCTAGGATGAAAACTGAACTTGTGGAAATTTTCTGTTAAATGTAAGCAAAGTTAGAATAAAAGAATAAAATAATTTATTTTATTTAAGTTGCCATGCCAGTGGGGTAGGGCAATTAATTAATTTCACAGACTGTGTGATGTCCTTTGGATTTTACCATAAATTCCTTGCAATATGAAAATTCCTCTATGGTCATGAGTCTCTTTTCAGTTAAAGGTGTGTTAAGTTGGTTCTAGTCTGCTGTCTTGAAATACTGGACTCTTAATTCAGCTGACAGGATCTTTATTGTCTGCATGAAGTAAAAATGTGTGTTAGTAGATCTAAATGATACTTAAAAAAGGAAAACATACATAATAAGAAAAGTACGTATCTGTTGGGTGAAGTTTGAGCTTTGACCTGTTTTACTGGGTGGCTAAATGCAGTTTTACTTTCTTGACTCATCAATGCATATGCAGTACTTCTCCTTGAAGAACACGTTACCCTAGAAAATGAGAAATGTTCACAAAGCGCCTTGTGCTGTATGACTTTGGGATTTTTCAGTGTGTAACAGTAGCTAACCTATGATGTTCACTGCACAATTTTGTTTGTGTGAACTGGGAAATACCTTACAAACCTGGTGCATATTTGTTGTATAATTACCTCTGACAAAAGTAATCCCAAGCCAACTATGTTGAATTTCCAAAGCTTTAGCATGACAGACAGGTTTCTAGTTGTGGAGAAACAACAGCTTGGCACTGTTGCTTTTTTACCAAACTTGAGGACAAAAATAAAAGGGAACCCAAACCAGGAGACAACTACCATCCCCTCTTTCCCTCCTAGCCTAAATACAAGATGTGTTTGGCGTCACTGAAAAGGTATCATGGAGCTTTTCTGCACAGAAGAAGAATTTGTACTGCAAGCAAGATATTTTTACTTCAGCCAAGGAATGGCCAAGGGAAATAAACAGAAGCTGTCAGTAGAAATTAAGAGTTGAACAGGATGCATGCATAGTGGCCAAATGGTCATTTTATCCTTGGCTCAACTTGCTTTGTGTGTTACAGAAATTAATATGTATGATTAATTTTTTAGATTTTTTTTATAGCTTACTTCAATCAAAGGTCCCAGGAGTGAAAGCGTAGATACTTATCAAAATATGTTGCTATTCTCATATCAAACCCAATTGCAAAGTCAGAGATGGCCGTGCTGCCAGTGGAAGACCCAGTATGTATGGAAGAACCATCTACCAAACATGAGCGAAAATCAGAAGACTGTATTGTGCCTGAAAGACACACAGAAAAAATAAAGACATAGTTTTTACTGGGGTGCTGCCAGTAGGCAAAGGTCTGCATTTTAAGAGTTATCTTTAAAATTTTGACCTGTCAGTTCATCCTGCTAGCTTATTAGCCCCTTTTTCAAATCTTTTAATTACTTTTGATGCTGAGAATTAGATACCTTTATGATATTTTTCCTGTTTACAGTAATAGCAGTGGTAAATCTGTGGTGGACCAAGCTTCTCTTGCACTTCCTAATTTTTTTGCACAGTGAGATGTTTCACAAGAGATGCTTCAGAAGAGATGAGCCTTACTAGCCTAATACGTAGGTCTACATGAATACATGAATAACACCCTGAATATTGTCTGTATTTCCTCCATGGCACCTAAATCACTAAGCATGCTGTCCCAGATTTTATAGCCTAACAGTAGAATCCCTGTCAGGACACAGTTATAGTGTGTGAATAAGTGCCAAATGAACAGTAATATTGTAGGGATCACAGCTATTAAATTCTTCAGAAAATAAGTCCTTGGATTTAACTCTTTCACAATGCTTACAATCAGTGATAAGCTTGGGAGGACTTTCCTATGCAGACCTGTCCAGAAGGCACCCTTCAGGGAAGAGAGTGTGTGTGTGTGTGTGTGTGTGTGTAAGTACACAGAGTGTGAACTGCTGATTGAAAACATGTTTCTTACTTCAGCTGTTAGAAGTGGCATTACAGCATGTGATAAACATTTGTAGTTTATCTGAAAGACAGCGGTCACTTGGTGGAAAATTGTTCTCAGTGTAGTAAATTTCTTTTAGTTTGTTGAAGAAGAAATGTTTGTTCTTACCTGTTTTTATGTTAAAAGTTGATACAGTCATATCTTCAGCAAATGAGATAAATTCTGATAAATGGCTAAGCTACCATTGGCTAGCCAGTTCCAGGTATGTGTTCTGGATAAAAGAAAGAACAGAAGATTGGATTCTTACTTTTTGCAAAAGCAAATTGAAAACTTTTACTTGATAATGTATTGGTTCAAAACAAACTCAAATATCCAAAAAAAGGATAAATATGTTTTGAAGAGCTTTGCTTTAAAGGGCTTTTCTTTGAAGTTTCACTAGACTATTCCTGACCAATCCTATTTAGATATGATAAGAGTCATTACAGTTTTGCACACAAATATTTTGATGTTTGTTCCAGTTCTGTTCTGTGAAAAAAAAACAACCCAGAAGCTTTGTACTCAAATCAGTCATCTACTCTTAATTGAATTCTTTCTTACTGGGGAAGAGGGTGATGCAGGAAGAAATAAATAAATAATAAAGACACGCATGATAGGGATATAACTGGAATTGAATACAATACCGACTGTGTCCATGTCTTACTGCTTTCGTTTTTATGGCAATTTTAAAGGATTATATGGTCACCAAGACTATTTAGAAGAAGTGAGAAATACCAGAATTAGGCCAGCTACAGGAGGATATCTCAAAGGAGGAAGCTGGAGGAGCTTTCCTTGACCATCATTAACTCTCCTCAGGGAAACGGAAGTCAGCATTGTTTACCCATTTACAAACCAGTTGACGTATACTTCCCACATTTTTCTATCTATGGTACTCCATTATGGAAAATGCATTATTTGTATGACCAGATAGGTGACTGACAGAGAAAGCTATTCATAGAATCATGGAATGGTTTGGGTTGGAAGGGACTTTACAGATCATCTAGTTCCAACCCACCTGCCAAGGGCGGGGACAGCTCCCACTAGACCAGGTAACTCAAAGTCCCATCCAGCCTTTTATTGAGCACCTCCGGGGATGGGGAGTTCACAAACTCTCTGGGAAACCTGCTGCAGTGCCTCACCACCCTCACAGTAAAGAATGTCCTTCTAATATATAATCTAAACCTATCCTTCTTCACCTTAAAGCCATTCCTTCTTGTCCTACCACTCCATACCATTGTGAAATTCCCTCTCGAATCTTCTTGTAACCCCACTTCAGGTACTGTAAGAGTGCTGTAAGGTCTCCTCAGAGTCTTCTCCAGGCTAATCAGCCCCAGCTCTCCCAGCCTATCTTCATAGGACAGATGTTCCGGCCCTATGATCAACTTAGTGGCCCATCTCTGGACTTATTCCAACAAGTACACATGTATTCCTTGTATTGAAAGCCCCAGAGTTGGACACAGTGCTCCAGGTGGGATCTTACCCACCTGAGTAGAGCAGAGTAGAAGGTGAGAATGACCTCCCTCAACCTGCTGATCACTCTGCTTTTATTACAGCCCAGGGTATGGTTGTCTTTCTGGGCTGCCAGAACACATTTCTGGGACATGTTGAGTTTATCGTCCACAAGCTCACCCAAGTCCTTCTGCTGCTCTTGATCTCTTCTCCATCTGGCCTGTACTTACGCTTGGGATTGTGCTGACACAGGTGCAGGACCTTGCAGTTGGCCTTCCTGAACTTCATGAGGTTCTCTTGGATCCATGCCTCAACCCTGTCAAGGTGTCCCTCTGGGTGCTGTCCTTTCCCTCCAGCATGTCAGCCTCATGACACAGCCTGGTGTTGTCAGCAAACCTGTTCACAGTGCATTGAATCCCACTGTCCATGTCACCAACAAAGATGTTAAAAAGTGCTGGTCCCAATACTGACTCCTGAGGAACACCACTTGTCACTGTTGTCAACTTGGACATCAAGTTGTTGACCACAACTTTTTGAGTGTGTCTGTCCAACCAGTTCCTTATCCACTGAGTGGTCCATCTGTCAAATCCATGCATGTTTATTTTAAAGACCAGGATGTTTTGTGTGACAGCGTCAAATGCTTTGCACAGGTCCAGGTAGGTAACAGCTGTTGCTATTTCTTTCTACACCACTGCCGTAACGCCAACAGAGGTCAATTCCTATTCACTATTTTATGTTCTGCTTGAAAGTATACGTAAGTCAGGGAATGGATTTTTAAAAACTGAAATTAAGTAAAATTTAAATCACATACCTTTAGACCAGTGAACACAGGAACTATATGTGTTGGGATGGCACTTAGTTTCGAGGACTGACTCTTCACATTGATTTACAGTATAATCTGAGCAGTTCTGTCCTCAGTGTAGCTAAGAAATTGAAATCAATGATTTGATATTATGATATCTTAATGAAGAAATACATTGGTCAAATGGTCTCATATTTTTCAAGAAAAAACCGAGAAATTAAATAAGCTGTGAAGAATTTCTAATTTGTTTGCAATGAAGATGGGCAGTTGAAGCCTTGTTCCTCTTTCTTTTCTATTTAGTCTTAAATCCTGCCACAATGCCTGCTGGAATCTACATTTGTGTGTTCTCAAGCTGGGCTATATATGTAAACTAACTATATTTTTTTCCTGAAATATATCAAAACCAACTGTTAAAACCCTGTAAATTTGAGGCAGGCTGGAATATAAGTGGATGCAAATTCAAAGAAGAGCATATTTCTTCTTCACATGAATGGTAGCAAGTCAATTTAAACAAAAATGTATAGTGTAAAGTGAGAGAATGTTGTTTTTAGAACTGCTGCTTGAACTGTCTCTAGCACAGAGAAATGAGAGGAATTAAAGTCTCAGAGGGCATATAATTCTTAGTGAACCTAGAGAAGTATTTGTTGGCAAAGTATTTGTCTCACTATGGAATACAGTATTCAGCCTCCATGGTTGGACGAGAATGTTCTTCTCCAAATAAGGAAAAGGAGAAGATGGCCTGCTCACTCATCGGCTTCAGTTCTTAAGCAGAGAAAATTTTCAGGAATGAGATAAGTATTTTCATTAGAAATACTAACACTATCTAAATTGAAAATGTAAAATGTCTGACAAAGAATTTCTATTCCATAAGAGAGAACAAAATTACAATTGATATGAAAATATTTTTTTGACGCGATTGAACAAGAGCAAAGAGATATATGAAGTGATACACTACTCTTAAAAAGAGGTCTGTCAGTAACAATCGCTATATAGGCATGGCAATTTTGGACAATATAAACACAGTGGAAATCACCAGAGAGTTTTGTTCATGCTTGGCTATAATATGACTCCTACATAAATGTATGATTAATACACAGCAGTATTTCATAGTCCATCATCTACATGTTTTCTGTTTTGAGTAATATCTTCTGTTTTACCATCTTCATATGTCTTCTTTGATGTACAGAAAGACAGATTTAAAACACTGATTTTTGGAAGTTCTTTTATATATGAAAACCTGTTTGAAAAATATCAGTATTTGAAAAATATCACTTCTTTCCATTGATAGTTCAAAGAATTTCAACTGATTTGTCCAAAAGTTGCATTTCTGCATGTGAAAATGTACAATAATTTTAAAGGGCAAAAATAAACAATGCTAGTACTTGTCTTCGCAGAGAAGGAACAAGTTTATTTCATGTTGCTTAACTGATCATTTGAACAAATGTAAATATAAAGTACTCACCTTTCTAGTGATGTTTTTCCCTTTGTGTCTTGACACTAGGTTCCCTACAGAGCAAAAAGTTGCCCTGAAAAGGCATTTTATTCTTGATGGAAAATGTATATTTTTTTACAGTTACTCTTAATAACTATAGATTTAACTAAAATATAGGATAAATGAAAATGTTTAAGGCTATGGGTTAATACCATGTGATTTCGCAGGCTAATGAGTTCAGCAAATGCTTGATGAGGAAATGAAGAGTTAGGTATATGAGCACTCTGTTTTCTTGGAACTGGCAGAAGCCACTGGAAATTATCTGTAAGTGCTCCTGGTGTATTCATTATGTTCTTCTTGTGTCATCCGAATGTAACTATGTTTTTCCAAAGTGAGGAACATGCTGTGGTGCAGTTTGTAGTCCCACATTGGAAGCTACCTGTGCTTTCAGTTGGCCAGCAGTTGCAAAGCATCATTCTTGCCTCTACATCCTCATTCTGCCTGACTTCTCTTCATGTCCAGGTAAATCTACAGATTGCTCTCAATAAGTCTAAGTTATCTGCTAGTACGTGTTGCTAATGCCTTAGCAGTATATGCTCTCAATATAGTGTATAGCATTTTTATATACCCACCTTTCTCACATCAGGTATAAATAGGAATGGCACAAGCATAAAACTTTGCAGCAATCCCTTGCCTGTGTGTATGTGCCTGCTTTTGTAGGGTTTTTTGTAAGTTTTTCTAAGGAATACTGTTTGTATGAAGAATGTCTGTTAGACTGCGGTGTCATACTCTGCTGACAGTTTTGGTTTGGAAAGGCACTTATAATAACAAAGAGAAAAGCTCTTGTGGTGACATAAAGTCATCTGAAATATGAGACTTTCCTCTTCTTCAATTTTTAGAATAATCAAAAAGTATGGACAGCTTAAAATACCTAGCATAATTAGCCTTAGTGCAACTAAAGACAGTGTTCATTTCATAAATAGAGGTGTCTGAAAGCTAATTAGTAGAAAAGGTTTTCAGGGAGCTAGCGCATCATATTAATTACGATTTTTTTCCCAGCTGAGTCAGAAAGCCCAATTTGAATGGGAACTTCTGGGAAAGATGGATGCCTTTACTCATCTTAGTGTCTCATCGCCACCTTCTTACCTCTTGCTTTGTGTATCTCTAACTGAGAGGTTTGTGTGGGTAACTAGGAGCTGTGATGTACATAAAGGTGTCCTTTAACAATTCCTCATCTCCTTATGCTTGAGGTATGTCCATCCTAGTACTTCTAAGCTCTCCATACAGACTGGGTCTGGCATTCTCTGTGTGTTCTCTCTGGTGGTTGACAGGAGAACAAAGGACATGCAGCCAAGTACACATAGAGAGAAATAGTGGAGGAGCTCAGGAAAGCTCAGATCCTTTTGTCCTTGCTTCTAGTAATTACAAGGAGTAAGGCGGAATGAGTAAAGGGTGCGAGCAAGAAAAAGGTAAGAAAGCCACAATTCAGGGGTAGAAATGTTTCAAAATCTGGGCTTCTGTGGTTTAAATTTCATCTGCAGAGGAAAATGCGTGAGGAGAACAGCACCTGGGATGGTGATAAATTGCTGCTGTGACTGTAAAATGGGACAAAACATGTTCATGAAGTCACTCTTGTTGGAAGATTTTGAAAGAGTATATACCTTTGGCTATTCTGTGCACAGGAATTGGTTTGTGATGCTGGTACCTGCCTGAAAGGGGAATTTTGACTTTGTTGTTGTAACTTTTGCTTTTTTGCTTTGGAGAAGCAAATGTTCTACAATGTAACTCTCAAATGGGGCATTACAGATATAGCAAAATGACCAATTACAGATTGAGCAATGCAAAAAACAATTTGGAACATGTTAAACACTGATAAAGGCACTGGCAACATGTTTTGTTTGGTTTATTTTGGAAGAGAGTGTTAGTATTCTTTTTTTGTGAGGAGATGGGGAGCTGGAGGTTATACCTCTGCTCATTTATCTAAAAGGCTGATGAAGATGAAATCGTGAATGGAATGGAGAGTGCAGAAATAGAGAAGAGTTAGTTATTATCTCTTTCAATCCAAGAATTGGATATCTTCAAATAACAGCAGTAGATGTTAAAAGGTTAAAAAGGTCCATATTTCTTCACAATGTACATAATTAAGCAATAGGAAGGCACAGATTCAAAGAGCTGAGGTCAAAGATGAGATAAAAATAGGTTTATAGTTGCATTGTACATATACTGTCTCTTAAATGACTGCTTTGGTCATGGAGGAGGGAGGGCACTGTTAGACATTTTCATTGAAATCAGTGCAAATTCTCTATCTGGAAAAGAAAAATACTCATTTCTGTAGGGAGAGAAAAATTAAAACACAAACCCTCCAGGCAGACATTTCCTGTCCTGATGGATCAATTTTAAATTAGCATAATCATAACCAGAAAACGTTTCCTACAGAAATGCTGGACTTTGCCTAACTGGGCCTTATATGAATATTCTAAAATCACTATCTTAAATTATGCCTAGTACCTGTTTTAGGAAACAGCCTGTAATCACGAAAGAGAGAACTCATTTAATGGAAACTTTACTATTTACAAAAGATGATAATACCTTAATTTTTGATGAAAAATTGTGTAGATGTTATGTACAAGAATAAATTAAAAAAAAAAACCAAACCAAACCAAAAAATAACAACCCAAGTAAAGCCAAACCAAGTTTGCCTGTATATCCATAGTATTTGTGGTGTTTTGGTTTTATGAATAAATGAGGGACGATAGTTTGTATCTCATAATTTATTTCTTTTTGGGGGGGAGAAACCACAAACAAACCACTAAAAAGCTCCAGCAGGAAAAATTACAGATATAACTGCCTGTTTCAAGTTTCTAACAAATTACTCTGTCAGTCTCATGTGAGCTCTGTAACTGAAAATCCCTGTTGCACTGAAATTTAGTGGGTGTGCCTTTGCTCTAGCTGTTTGGATTATGTGCTTGTCTTGGAATCAAAAGGTTTTCATTTTTATTTTCCTCTCTTTATTTTTTCCTTTAATTTTGAGGATCCAAATTTAAAATACCTCCTTCAAATGGATTTGCTCATGTCCTGCTTTTCTGTAACCCCAAATACAAAGTAGGGTTCACTCTTAAATTTCTATATTACTGTCAAATATAATTAAATTTAGCAAGAAACATACTGAAAGGATTTGGCTTTCAAGCTCTACACTACATTAACCTGAAGGAAACGGTATTCTAAATGGAGTAATTCTAGTGTTAGCAAAGCTTACACATTCTTGGCAGAAATAGAGGGAGGGGAAAGAAAGATGTCTCACTGGTCACAGAATAATCTCAGCTGTCTGAATGTCTTGATATTCTGAATCTTCCTCCTATTCTGCCTGCACATTCCACCGTGGAAATCTTTAGTAGCTAAATACCTAGATGAAGAGTTTGTGCAGTGGTTGAAGCCTGCTTGTAAACCTCTGCCTGACATTCGAGCCCACTTAGATTGCTGTTTCAGTGCTCACTATTAATTTGCAATTTTATTCACTATCATTAAAAAAGACAGCATGTGTCGGCTTCTGTTTCTGGAATACATAAAGGATTGAGCAGAAACATTGATTTTCTTGGGTTGTTCTGACTCCCCTACATACATATAGACTTGTAGAGAGAATGTTTTTCCTGCCACCTGTGTCATAAACTGCATGATCCCAGTGTGGATCCTCAGTGGTTTCGACTGATGTTAAAGAATTACTAAAAGAATAACAGTGAAAGATTAATATGGAAGTAAAATGCAGAGGAATGGTTAAAGCTGATTCTTTAAATGCATATAACTGAAGGGTGAAGAGATGTACCACTGGCATTTTTACTGATCTCTCTGTAGGTCTCTCCTTGCAGGTCAAAATAGTTGATAATAAAAGTTCACTAGACAGGAGCTGCTCTTTTGGTGCAAAAATGTTTTTGTGTGCCTTTGTATAGTGAATTGTTCAAGTGTCTAACGTTCAGTGGTTAGATGTGTGATATAAAATGTAAAAAATTACCATCATTACTCATTGCCATCTCTACAAGGTACTGAGTTCCAAAGTTAATTTGATGGCAGTAATGGCTAGCAATAATGGTTTTGTATACCTAGTTGTTGCCTTCAGTAACATTTATGCAGTGATGTTACCCAGAATATCACTGTTTTTCATCTAAGGGAAAAATGGAAAATGTCAGGATATGAAAAAAAAAATGAGTCTATTTCCTTTCCACCTTTTCAAGGTGGAAATTAATTGGAGTAAATAGCGGTAAGCAGAAATTTCAATGTTAGCTCAGAAGAGCTGACAGTGTGAGATATGAACTGCAGGTGACAGGTTAATGTAACATTTACCCAGAAAAGAGAAGTAACACAGTTTGCTGTATGGTACTGAATTACAGGGTTAATGTCTGATATGGGGTAGGGCGTATTTCAATAGAATGCTCTTCAATGGAGGTATTATTGTAGAGCTGTTGGTCCAAATCGTAGAAGACTACTTTATTTTTTCAACTGTTTTGATGCAGGATGTCATGTGAATATTAACTAGCTCTGAGGACTTCTTTCAATATCAGTTATATCTGAGTATTGCTTTACAAATAATTTTGAGTTGTAATTCACTCATAGAAAGCAAATACTCTCTGCAGACAGTGCGCTGTAATCAATTATCAGTGTCTCTTAATGCGGTTTACCTTTGTGTATACTTGCCTGGTTATACCTAGATTGCATATACATTGACTAAAGCAAATTTACAAGGTGAGTGATTGTAATTTGTTTCATCTTTTGTGTACCTAAAATGAAATAAATTTTACTTACTGAACTGCTTGATAATATTTTAAATTAAAACTATTGTAATATCTCTAAAAGTTGTTTAGCCTCTTAGAGAAGATACATGGGAATCCTGTGCAGCATGTGCCCTTGTTTAAAAGCTGTTTGTCTGTTGCATAACACAAACTCCCCTTTTACAACATGCCTCTTGCTGTTAAGTGGATTGTTTGACTGTTGTAAACCTCTTTTTTCGAGTAGGTGTTCTGGTTATGAGCCAGGCTCTACTCTAATTTCTGTCCAGGTTTTGAAAGGCGAGACCAAACTATTTGCATAGACTTCTGTTACAGTATCTCCTGGATTTTGAGTTTTGGTTTTTTTGAGTTTGTTTTGAGTTTGTTTTTAAAATAATTTTAATTTTCAAAAAAAAAATATTTTTTTTTCTTTTTAAAAATAAAATTAGAAGTGTGTTGTATACAAGCACCACGTTTATGGTCAGCATCTGGAAAAATGCCCTTTTCCTTTGTATGCTTGGCAAACCATAAGAAAAAATTAAAGAAAACTATATTGATCTCCATTTTCTTGTGTCTGTGCAGCTGGATACAAAACTTCGCTTTCCTAAAGGAGAAAAGTGAACTGGCTGCCACATTCTTTACAAGAGGCAGATCTGTGAGTCCTTGTTTCATCGCAGACAATTTAACTCATCACAAGTCAATCTCAATAGTCTCCATGGGCTTACAAGCTCTTTGTGAATTTGTTACTTTCAAGAAATTTCAGATGAAGTTTTGGATGATGACTGAGTCTGACTTGTTTGGGGATTATGTTATGCTACCACATATTATGTAATTTTTATTTAAAAAACCAAAACAACCCAAACCTTTTCTTGGGTAATAATAATTTTGGTGCAATTCTAAAAATCTAACTGAAAGATTTACAGTATTGTTCTTCGTCCATCCCTAGTGAAAACTTTCACATGAATGCTCTTACTCAGCATAAGAAAATCAGGTGAATTAACTCTGATTCCTGATCGGTACAAAGACACTAATATTTGTCCTCTGGGAACAATTACCATGTATAGACCTCTTCCATCTGCCCTTTCTGTGCATGTGAGCAGTCATACCACTGGCCTTTATTATTTCCTGTACTTTTAGCCCTTCTCTCTCTTTAGCAGTTAGAAGAAGCTGTGTGATGCTCTAGGGAGACTTGTTAAGGGCTCGTGGTCTCTGCCTGAAATTAGCTTCTATGAGGTATAAAGATTACTAATAGTGGATGGGAGGATCTTGTGACTGCACTGAGGGAGTTTTTACTTCCACACCTAGCTTCGCAAGTGTGAAATAATTTCTGCAGCAAGCATTCATGTTGAAATAAAAAAACCTGAAAGAATAAATGTGTTTAGAGTGGCTTAGTACTTTGGACGTAGAGGGAAAATATTTCAAAACAGTGCTTTTCAACAGCTAGAAAAGCAACTAACATGTAAAACTGACTTCCCAGTTTAAGCCCCAAAAGGGAAGGTCCTGAATTAAGCAGGCTGCACTTGTGTATCTGTTTTCCCTTTGAGAATGGTTTCTCTCCAAAACAGACCAGGATCTTTCTCAGTTGTTATTTGAAATTTTGTACTGCTTTTTATAAATTATTGCCTTTAGCAGAAAATGCATTCAGCTCTTTTTTTTTCTTGTTTTTTTTTTTTTTTTAATAATCACTATGATAAACTAAAGGGTCTCTGAATGCACCTAAAGCCTTGTTTCTTTCTGATTTGCATGTGTATGAGATCATCCTCTAGTAGCAGTAGCCTGGTGCTTTTTTTTCTGGAGCTCAGTTATTGGATTCTATCATCTATGACTTGTGCATTTAAAAAAGAATAGGTTAAAGGAAAAATGTGTCTTGTGTACTCAAACCATGTAGGCCTTTGAAGATGAAAGCCAAGGGTGTATTTTCCTCCTTTCTGTTTCTGTCGTCAGTCTGGAGGGAGAGACAGCGTCCTTGGTGCTAATTTTCATCTCTGAAATGGGAGCTCCTATAGAACTGAAGTTTGCTGCAGAGATGTGATTTCCTGGGGTATTGTTGAAACATTAGTTGAGCAAGTTGAACAGGTAATAGTTCGTCCATGTTAATTTTATATGACCAGTGTCCTTTGAGGATAAATTCTTTTGAAACAGACAATAATGGCTTAATTTACTGTAACACAGTTTTAGTATTCTCTATACCAACAGAACAACAGGAGGGCAGAGTCCTGTGCTGAAGCACTCTAAGGATGAACTAGTGCCATATTTTGTGTTTTGAGCTTCACGGCTTGGAATTTAACCCAGGTAGTTGAAATATCACCTTACATCCCCTTACCATCCTAGGAGATGAACAGTGAAATTCAAATATCTCTGCATGCCCATAATACCATTACAGTTTAGAAAAAAATCTTTTGGAATAGTAGAAAAAAAATTGAGGTTTTCCTCAACTTATTCTTAGAATATTTTCTATTTCTCGATTGGTGAGCTTATGTAAACCACACATCTGGACTAAAAAATGGAGTTTTGGGTATCTAACACAAATGTGGAGGTAGCATAACTGTCTTGAGTATTGCACATTAAACATTTCCAGCTCTTGTGATTACTTCAAATGTTTCTGCTGTGAATCTCCCTTTTAGAATAGGAAGTTATCCCCAGGTAAGTAACAATTCTGTTGATACTTAACAAAGTTGACAAGTCATGTTGTCTCCGGATACGTATTTCTATGCCCTTTGCTTATGTCCAGTTTCACCTCAATGTTGAGTTTGGTTTTTGTAATGATTTTTTCGAAGGGCTCAAAGTTACTTTTAGAACAACTCTCTTTCAGTGGTTACCATTGAAGGGTCATCTTACATTCCTAGTTAACATTTACAGAGTTTGAAACAGGATTATCCAGGTTTAGAACAGAAAGATAGTTCAGTGTTTTGTAGCAAAAACTCTATAGATTTAGAATGGAAATAAAAGGAATTGGTTCTGCAATAAGGGACTTCCATATTTCAGAGAACAAAGACTGGAGAGATAGAATGGAATACTTTGAAGTAAACCAAAGATTGTATGCTTGTGGCATTAAAAAAAAAAAAAATATGGTGATTTAGGTGATATTTGGAAATGGAGTACTTGTCTAGGATCCTGTGTTGCTATAACGGTTTGGATCCGAACTTTCTGCCGAATGCTCAAACCTTACAGT
>VZRE01017412.1:0-23177 GCA_013396775.1 Cephalopterus ornatus
GCCAAACTCTTTTATGAATAGTGCGACATGAATAGTACATGCCCTTGTTCGTGAATGGATATCCCGATTTGCTGGTGAGTGCAATGGGACCTGTTCCCTCTTCCTCACCCCCCTGCTCCCAATATTATTTAAACATAGTATCAGAGGTGAGGCTCCATTTCAGGGTGGTAGGTGATGATGTGGCTTCTGCACCTCCATGACAATATATGTTGGGCACATGGTTCACACCTGTCAGTATAGGGGATAGATTTTAGCTCAGTGGAGAATAATGAAGGAAGTGATCACGGCTGAGTGTTCATTAGCAGAATCTCAGCCACATTTGTCCAGCTGTGCTCATGAATACAGCCATAAACCTGAACTGATGCTACACCTCAGTGAAGGGTACTCACTCCCTGTCTTCTTCTAGTGCTTGCAACCTGTGCTGTTCACCTGTTTGCTGTCATTTCCGCATGCAGTAGAAGGGAGAGCAATTGGAAACTGTCTCACTTGTTGTGGCCTACAGTCCACAAAGCCCCAGGGTTGTGGCCCTTCCCCAAAGCAAACACAGAGACTGGCAGTTCTGTCCTCTGTCCTTGTGCCAGGGCCATAACCTCACACGCCGGCGTTGCCTCCGCACTGGGATGCAGTGAGAAAGCAGTTTCTTTAGCGACGTGGAGCAAACTGGGCCTCTTCCAATCCTCCCAGTGAAACAATAAGCGCAACAATAAGCATTATCTGAGCTGATGTTGTTCAGATGAGTTTGAATTGAATGCAAATAAGATAATTCCAAAAGCAGTAAGAGGATATTGTCACATGATTATGTTGTGAGCTGGCAAATAGGGAAACGCAGAAGGCCCATCTTTTAGGATTTCTATCACCAAAAGCCAGACAAGGAGAGCTGTCGCTTCTTGTTAAGCACTATAGGTAGATCTGGCTGCCTCACCAGCTGTGCAACTACGGAAGCATTTAGATGCTGTGGCTGTGACTGCGGCTTCTGCTAATAGACCTTTGGCCACTGTCCCTGCCTCTAAATTACAGGGGCAGGGTATGTGTTTGGAAGCTGGAAGTCAAACAGAGGAGGATGAATTTCTTAAAACGACCTCTGCCTCTGGGCATTCTCTAGAAGTGTCTCATCTTTGACCTCTGTAGAGTTTTCTCTAGGAGGTACATTTTAACTTCATTATTTTGCTTATAATGCAATTCATTGTTAATGCAGCTCCACTGATTCCAGTATCTTCCTGTGGAAAGACCTGCAGAGGGAAGAGGGGTTTAGTAACTTGGTCTGCTGATGCTTATGCTCAAGGGGTGATTATTCCACCACAGCTTGCTAGACAAGTGCCACACTCCGAAGTCAATATGGTGTGTAAAGATGAAAAACACTAGCAAAAGTGACTGGAGGGAGTCAAAGTGGAAGAAGAGGCAACGGTTTTCCTGCAGATAGCTTAACTCACTGTAAGGATGATAAAGATTTGCTAAGCGATTTGGATAGAGTAAGGGAATGTGAAAGTATTTTGATAGGTACATTGCTGCTATTTGTTGGGGAGTATAGGCCTGATTTCATTTTTCATTCTGCTGGCATCCTTCTCTATGATATGCCTGGTCTCCATGGATGTTTGATGAACTGTTCCCATCTTTCAGAGCAGGCATGAATGACGGTTATTCCTACTGTACCTTTCCTGCCATGGGAAGTACCTCTTCTGGAGACATTTCACAACGGGGAGCTGGTCGCAAGAGAAGGGTGAGGTAAGGGAGGGACGTTAGGAGGAATTTCTTCACAGAAGGAGTGATTAGACATCAGAATAGACTGCCTAGGATAACGATAGAGTTACTGTCCCTGGAGGTGTTCAAGGAAAGACTGGAAGATGCACTTGGTCTAGTGGTGGTGTGTGGACAGTGGTGTTTGGTCATGGGTTGGATTCGATGATCTCTGAGGTTGTTTCCAACCTAACTGATTCTGTGATTCTGTGATTTTGGAAAACAAGCCTGAGCAGCAGTGCCTAAAAGAGTCATCTTTCAGAAATCCTACGTACTATTTTTCTCATGTCTTTACACCACAGCCTCTGGATACAAAATAGATTTGATGGTCCAGATTTTCATTAACCCTAGAATTAATGCTGTTTACACTTACGCCTACCTTAATGATTAAATATGTCACTTAATCACAATTTAAGTAAGCAAAAAGACCCCTACTTTTCCTTTGCATCTAGTCCTCTAGTGACCACGAAAAAGAGGTTTCTGGATCTTTGTGGTACTGAATGAGAACAATTTCTTCTTGAACATCTGAGCAGCTTCCAAACTGGGACTTTTGAAATGCTTATTATTTGTTATAAATGACAAACATTTTTAATACTTCTATCTCTTCAAAATTATCATCTTTCTGTCTGCTTGTATTACTCACAGGTGCATGTCCTGCCTTATCATTAGCAGAAATGCTAAAGAAAAAAGAGTGATGTGTGTGTTTATATTATTTTTAAAGCTTCAAACACTTTTAATTTTTAGGTATAATAGAGGTAAAATGAGATAACTACAATTAGTTGCTTATTTATTTGGCCATTTTGAGAAGGCAGGTAGTATACTTGTATACTAGTATACTAGTAGTGTACTTGGCGATATGTACATGGGGAATGACAGGAAGGATTTTGCTTTTGTGTCTTGAAATTTAGGAAACCAGTGCAAATGAAAACAGGGCAACACATGCTGATATTAATACATCGCCAAAAAAAATCACAAGAAAACATTGCAGTAGAGAACTAAAAATGCTGCTTATATAGTTGTGGTAAAGGCTAGTGCCAACGTAATGTTATAACCAAAGCTATAATTTATATTCTTGTTTATTGACGAAAAAACCTACTTCATTTACTGAACTAACTGCGCTGTGAGGTAACCTGACTGTGGTTTTCCTTGACATCTCTAGAAAGCAGTATCTACTGGAACTCCATAGATGGCAGCATTTCACTAAGAACATAAACGACTCTTTCCTTTTTTTTTTTTTTCCGTTTCATTCCTTTTCTATCTTTTCTTTCTCTCTTTCTTCCTCCCTTCCTCCCTTTCTTCCTCCTTTCCTCCCTTCCTTCCTTCTTCCTTCCTTTCTTTCTTCCTTCCTTCCTTTCTTCCTTTCTTTCTTTTTCTTTCTTTCTTTCTTTCTTTCTTTCCCTTCCCCTTTTTTCTTTTTTCTTCCTCTTTTCTCTCTTTTTCTTTTTTTTTTATTTTTTCCCATTTTTTTAATTTCTGTTTTCTTCCAGATTTGTTTCTTCTTTTTTCTTTTTTCCTTTTTCCCTTCCCTTCCTTGTAATTCTTTCTTGTAATTCTTTCTTATAATTCTTCTTTGTCTTTCCACACCAGTTCTCTGATCCATAGACACAGTTAAGAATTTCTGTTGTTTTACAGGAACCAAATATATACCTTCAGTATTTTGAAAACCTCTGAAGTATATCAGAGCAGTTAGGAAATGTTTATAGTATGGAAAAGGTATCAAATGGCTATTTATAGCATTTAAAACATTACCTCAGATTGGAGTGGACTGGATTCTGAGAGCAGACTGTTTGTATTACCCACTTTCAAATTATTTTGTCAGATCCTAGTGTGATGGGGCTAAGACTTCAAGAGAACAAGTATATTTACATATGAGGGTTTGGAGGTTTTTTTTGAAGATTGAGCAAGTGCCAGGGTAGAAAGTATCTCAAAATAAGGTAGAAAAATACGAGAAGGACAAAGTCTCCACTAAGTATATCAGAGTGAATTATTCCAAGTTCTGAAATATTTTATTAGTATATCATAAAAGACCTACATTGCTTCAATACAAAAATCTTAAAATTCGTGTTAGATATGGGAAAGGATTTTCATTCTGCAAAGATTTGTTCTGGGGGAGTTTTAAGTTTTGCCCCAAATAAACTTTCTGACAGCTGTAAATGTTTATATTCTCAGTGGTTTTTACATTTCTGTGAACCTGAAAAGAAAGAAATGAACCTGGTTTTGAGTTTTGCATGCACAAAAAAGATGATATATAAGAAGTAATAATATTGTTGAGTCATAATTGAATATCGGAATTACAAAGTGAACCATTTTTTCACATAAGTAGTTCTCCAAGAGGACAACATGTTTTGATCAAGTGGGAAAATCAGCTCAGAAATAAAATGTAGAAATGTAGAAAATAGAACAGATGCAGCTGATATAAAATATATAGTTCCTCGGTGACATAATCATTTGACAAATGCAACTATTTGGTTGTTTTTGCAGAGGATTCCATCTTATGTGAAGAAATATTTCAGTATCTGACTATTTGTCCACAATCTGGTTGGGTTTGGAGTCTGGATGTTTGTATTTGTACTAGTCCCTGTGGACTCTACTGAATTCTTCAAACCATAGGAATTCAGTTTAAGCATGTCAGACAAATGTGGCCATTTTTCCATTTGGCCTTGGTTTCTCAATGTAATATTTTGCATCCTCTCTCGGCAAAAAACCACGAGAAATCTGGGTGGAGTATTAAGTATGTGTGAAGTGGTTCCTTCTGAAGTAGCTGGATATTTCTGAGTTTGTTTAATCTGAAAAGGCAGCATTTAACTGGGAAGACTTTTTTTGATCACCAAGAACTCAGTTCCATGCAATTCTTTCCTAAGAATTTCTTATCACTGTCGTTTTGACTGTTGATATAACTCTCTGTAGCCATCTTCATAAATAGTAAATTACTGTAGAATAGTAATAGTAAATTATTGCAGAATTCTCTGGAGATCCCTGAGAATCAATGTGGTTAGGACACTCATTGGGAAGGTAGCAGACCAGAGTAAAATTTCTTATTGCCTATTTTAGACATTTAAACTATGTTTTTCATATGCTCAGCTATGTGGGAGATTGGTGACTAATCACCAATTTATTAGACTTTTTGATGTGTGTGTACGTCTCTTGTTTAATAGCCTATTATGGACACACAAAACCTTTGTAATAAAAGCACTAGATTGACTAAATTATTCGTTACCAGACACATGTGGAACGCGCGGGTTCAAATCCTAGTTCTGCCACAAATTTCTTACGTAACCTCGGGCAAGACAATTTATCTGCCTAAAAATTAGGCACCTAATCTCAGCTAGTCATCTAGGCTCCCAGTGCAGTCAATGGTGAGAGATAGGCACCTCCAGAAGGCAGCTTGTAAACCTTATTTTAGACCCCTATCTTTGAAGAAGATGAATCACCCCCTGCAGGTGCCTGTATCTGCACCCATTGATACTGAGGGAGCCTAGGCGTCTCGTCTAAACTAGTTGCTTAACTATTAAGTTCCTAAATAAAGGTAAAAAGCATTTCAGTATGGCTATTTCTGTGCCTCATTTACCTGTGTGAACTGAGAAGAATTCAGCCCATTTGTGAGGGATGATAAAACAGACACATATGGGCAAGATGGTTGTGGGTGGTTTTCAAAACTTGGATTGTCAACATCACAAGCTTTACAGTCTCAACATGTAGGAACCAAGAGGATAATTTGGTCTTCAGATATCAAAATATATCCCATGTTTGCAAGGTGAGACACTCTCACTTTCTGTTAGCCCTATGGATAAAGATGTAGAGGAGAATGAAACATAGACATGAATTTAATCCAAAATATTCTTGTGATCTACACAGATCTACACAGATTTCGTATCTTAGAACTAGATCTTAATTGATGCTAAATGTGAACACTGACATTTTTGTTCAACTTCTTTCTGCAAACAAACCAATCCTGAATCATTTAATTATGTTTCTGCAAGAAGACAGGAATTTAAACCAAAACAAAGGTCTATATTGGTCTACAAAGATTTTACTTCATACTGCAGTTTTATATTTATTACCAGCTGTTTCAGGAGGGTTTACTCCTCTTCTCTCTATTAGTCAGCACTTTTAGACTTGTATTGTCTGTCGATGACTACAATGCCCGACAGCACTTATAATCTGCTTATAAATCCAATGTTTTCTGTTTAATTCCTTAACCCTCACTAAGGGAAAAGAAACCATCTGTTTGCCAGTGAGGTAAATATGTGAAGACTGACCTGACACTTAGAATTTGATCTAATCTCATAAGCCAGTACCGGCTTAGACACACCAGCTCCTGAATCTCTGTTTGGAGTACCCTGCACCGCAAAACAAGTGTGTGGAGCAACTATAAGAGATCAACTGCTGATGGCTCTAAGGGAGTTACAATCAGTGTGAAGGGACATGTTTGCAAATGCAAGAGAGACAACAAGCTACACAGTCTTGTGCTACTGTCTAGTACTGTAATCTGAGGCTACCCTGTATAATGGTCAGAAAGGCACTGTTGCTTGCTGGTTCAAAGATAGTTGCAGGAAGAGGTACAGACATTTATTCTCTTTGTCCATATGTGCGAGATAGGTAGAGTACTTTGGATAGGGGATCTGGGATCAAAATGGAACAACGGAAAAAATGCTTTTTCCTTTTCATTTTTTCTTAGAACTGCTGTGTCTCTATGCTGCTGCAGCTAAATCTCTCTTACTAAGTATAGAGGATTAGGAAAGTGGGTACTTTTATGTTCATTTGAAAATGCACACAGTATGGACATAGAAAAATTTATAAATAACTCAAATTAGGCTTAGATATATTTGAAATTTTTTTTTTTAATAAACATGATGTCACTTTTATCTCCGGTATGATTTTAGATTAAAGTATATGGAAGCATGGAGAACTTTTCCATATTCATTTATTTCATTAATCTGTGAAATAGCTAAAAAGGTCATGAAATGGAAGCACAAGCTTAGATGCTGATATATATATTTATTTTCAAAAAGAAAGATGTAGCTGAATCTCTTATACTTTGAAATCAGGCCTAGGGTGTCTAATAAAAACATGTGGCTTCTCTACTTTAAGACAGGGAACTTTGATCACGTACTTGACAATGAAGACTGTTCTGTGGAGGTAAAGAACAATTTGCTGATTTAAACATATTCATTTTTCTCATTCTATTAAGTGAAAGCTTATGATCACAAAGAGTGAATTTCTAGGTGTCCTTTTGTCCATCTCTGTCTTTCTTTTTCATCTGCAGTAAAACAATATTTAAAAAAAAAAGAGAAAATAATAAGAAAAGGTGGTATACAGACTGAACTAAAGAAAAACAATTTCTTTATTTCCTTAGAAAACAAGGATGCTGTTTCAGATGACATTTTTGGTTTTGACAAAATTGTCAAAAGAGATTTAACTCCTCTGTTTCCAGACCATAAAATGTCTGTAACAGCAAGAGTGCCAAGCAAAGGAATTCCTCTGTCTATTGTTAAAGACAGATCAGATTTAGCAAACTCGGTGTTATTTTGAGATAAGAAAATTGCACAAAAATAAACAACTTGACATTTTGCTTCCTCTTTACACTCTGCCAGAGATGGAAACCACATGAGTGTAGGCATACTGGCTTGGAAATATGAAAATGACAAACCTTTGTTTTGCTTTGTTTTCAAACTCTAAACCAAAGAAATTGCATGCTTCCCAGTGAATTACAGAGTAAGGTTTCCCTGGGTAACCTGTGATTCTTCAGAACCTATTTTAGTGTTTTAGAAAACTGTTAGACCTAGCTAGTAATTGTTTATTAGTCCTCAGTGTACAGTTCAAGCCAAATAATTGCAAACATACCCATTCTTATATCATCTTAAAACTACTGATACTGAAGGGAATCTCTCTCTTCTTAGAAGAAAAGGCATATTTTCTTATTGAACGGGACAGTGAGTGACATAAAGTGTGTCCCCATTGAAGTCAGTGGAAGGTTTGCCCTTGTGGGACACTTCCACCCACCAGGCAGTTACATCCATTTTGGTACAGTGCCAGTGCACTGTCCTGCTTGCTGGTAGCAGAACATCAGAGCTACATACACACTGAGTGCCCCAATCCTAAAGCATGTCCGGTTTTCCCTTCTGAAGTCAGACTTTGAAGGATGAAAAGAAAGACAGGTGCACGTGTTTTTTACGAGTTAGCAATCGAACTTAAACTTTTACTCTCCATTAGCTGATTTTTGCGCAGTTAAATCAAGTTATTCCATTGGCATGATCTTCTACTGGGGTAAAACATTTTTTGAAACTAATCAGTAAGTTAGATATTATTTAATTTTGTGAAGTTTATCTGGAAAAAATATGTGCAAATTATATTTTGGGAAAGTTCCGAACTTTAATTTCTATACTGCTTGTTCTTGTAAGAAGTTATGAGGGATTTTCTACGCTTGTATTACCAAGTACTCTGCTTATTTCCAAGAGGAACTAAAAGTCTCTGAAGAACTAGGAGAGGTGTGAATGAGCTAGACTTTAGACCTAATAATGCAGTAGATAGCTTAGATTTGGGTTGTACTGGCACTAGAGGTAAAACTCAGGGACTTGTGCTAACAGATCTCCTCTGAGCTTGAGCTTTGGAATCACTTTAAGGTTGACATAACCCACATGCTTTACTTAATTTATTACACCAAGCCCTGTGAACTTCATCTAGTGTTCTCCATTTCTGATATTAGTCCATTTGTATTTTTTCCACATATGAAAAACTGAGAAAAGACAAGTAAATTTCCAGCCAGAGAATGGATTAGTTAATATTCAGATTCCATTTTCAAATATTAAATATAATACCATGGAAAACTATAGCTAAACATAATTTAAGATTCAGAAAACTATAGCTAAACATAAATTTAAGTTCTCCAAGATAAGGAGAACTGCCTTACCAGTCCTCTTTAAAAACAGGCACATTGATACTGGAGAGACACACTGATTTAAGCTGTATTAACAAAACATATAGGAAAAAACCTCACCTAAAACCACTGTATTTAGTATAATGTAGAATTTAACCTCATGAAAAACTTAGGACAATAATTTTAAGACTACAAAAAGTAGTGTTTTGAATGAAGCGGGAAGGACTAGTGGTTTGCAGAGATTGTTACCAGTCTTGATAAGATTGGCAGAAAGAATGTGGGATCTGAAATCACAGAAATACTAATGAAAAAATGTTCAGGTAGTCCACAGGGTCTTTTTGAGAAATAAGAAAAAGGAATTATTTGGGCTTTTAAAATTTTTAATTATATGTATTATTTTTAAAATCTTTATTATCCATATTATAATGAATCTTCCGTAGCAGCCAATCATTATTTTATAAAGGGAAGAGGAAAGAACATACCTCATATTAAAAACTTGCCTAGAAATGCCAAACAATATGCTTTTCTGATGGACAATCTACTGTTTTGCAAAATTTAGGTTTCATTTAGGAAACTTTGGGGAAAATTTTTCTTATGACAGAAAATTTTTCATTTGAGCACTTTCATTGTAATTGTAATATTTAAACTGAGTTAATTTAAGTATTAAGCTACAATCTTGTTAGAAATTGGGTCTGCAGTCTGTGTTGTAGTCTTGTTCTTGGAGATTGTCCTACTCTTGCTAAATGTCATTGATGATTCTTATTGTCTTAATTCAGTCATATATTATGAGTATCACAACTCTCTGAACGTCTGGAACATATAGGCTGGCCAGGAAGCCAGGTCCATAGGAGAAAATTACTATGTCATACATTTAATTCTTACTGCCATGAGATAGTTTTAGTAACAGAGTTGACCACCAGTGAAGCAATTCTGATTGATTTATTGAAGCGCATGTAACATTTAGGTAGAAAAATGCAAAATGATTGCTCTAAGTTAAAGAGAAATATTGAAATGAATGGTACTTCTCTTTCCAAATATTTTTCTTGATTTATATTCTGTTGTTTGCATTTCTTAATTTCTGACAGGTTGCCACTTCCACCTAAAATAAGAAGAATGATGCAGAAATGATAGTTTCTTCATACTGGAAATTCTGTATTTTGCACATTTCTCCTAAGGTAATATATTTAGTCCTCTGCATATTGCTTTATTTAATGCAAGCAATCCTTACTGATTCCTGTGATGACTGACGGGGTGATAAATACTCTGTCCACAATCCAGCCAGGCCTCTAGATCCGTTAGTGATAATGTTCAACTTTGACACCTATGCAAATTGCTAAAAGTGGGCTAGAAGCTGTGTGTAGCTGGGGAGGGTGGTCTTTTTATCCCTATTTGACTGCACGCTCTGTTATTTTGTTTTAGGCTGTCACTAGAGAAGGGACTGGACTGCCACTCTCAGCTATCCCCACTGAACACTTTCCTCACTGAAGTGTACCCTTTGTAGGTCTAGCCCAATGGCCTCTATTTGTTCTTTCATCTGCTACAGGGGATAGTAATGCTTTTCTTTTCACTGGTCCAAAGGTATATCTAGTGTTTTAGTGTTTAATATCGTTTGTTTGCAGACTGCAGTGTGAAACAATTTGACAGTCTGTTTTTTGTAATCAAGATGTCTTGTGTAGGTGTTGTGGTGCAGGGTGTTAAGAAAATGACGACTGTGTTAGCAAACCCTGATATCTGAGCATGCATGAGCTATCTGCTATACTATGCACAGCACACACAGGACCCAACTCTATATTCTGATTAAAACCTGAATTTTAACATTTACTGCAGTGGGAAAAGGGTCTGTCTTCCAAGTTCTGTGTGAAGGGTAGAAAAAGTCTTCTAGTGGTAATGGACCAAGACACGATGAATTAACTACAGTAAGAAATCAGTGCTGGGCCTAGTTGGTATCTCCTGCATCCTAATCATGTGCTTGAGAGAAAAAAAAAAGAGAGAAGTTCACATGCTAATCATTTATTGTGTCTGATGGTAAAAGCGAAGTGGAAAGTAATGGCAAAAATACTGTGTTTTGTTTCTTTCAGATTTCCAACTTATTTCTTTTGCTCTAAATTTTTGATGTATGATGTTCTTCCACATTTTCCTCATTTGCTGTCATCATTTACTAAGTCAGGAGACAAATTCCCTTCTTTTAACCACTGTGTGAAGCTGACCGATTTTTTTTTGTAAACATACATAGTGCAACTTATCTTACTATTCTGGAAGACTGGCTTTTCCCATGCATTCCAATGGTGATCTCCATTTCCTCTGCTCTAATCAACACCATCAGCACAGGAAAAAAAAATATCTGCTTCCTATTTGGATTTTAAAGTCTCCTACATTTTTATATATCTAAGATACTTTGAAAAAGTTTTTAAATGCCTAGCCATCGAAAAAAAACTTGGTTCTGTGGATGATCCTTTTCACATAAATAGTTCCATTGCCTTCAGTTTTGCTCTGAGACATGAATAAGTGCAATGGGGGAAAAGTTGTTCCACAAGAAAAAGTGGGATTGGATCCAAAAGTAAAGGTTACTCATCAGGTGCAGCATATGAGGATTAAAGCATGCCTGTGTATTTCAATCAGGTTTTAGAGTATCTTTCCAGTTTCTCCTAATACACAGCCTTCTCAGCATTTATTTTCTTGAGACTGAACCTCTGGACCTGGCATCCTGAATCTGTGCCCTTTTTTTATTTTGAGGAGATGGTCCTGTGAAGGGCCTGACCCCAAGTATCTGCTTAAAGGATGACTGGCAACTCTTATGGACTGTTGCTTTTTACAGGCTCAATACCATAAATTAGGGTGATATTCCACTAGAAATACATGCATAAATAGAGGTTAGTTATTTCAGTAGTGTGAACTCATTTTTCCTTATTTTTTTTTGTCATTAAGTGCACTTGATCTTATTCAATTGTTTAGTGTACCGTGGTAGAATTGAAATAAAATAGAGTGTCATACTGCAGAACTGTAGCGAGTTATTATGGCCACGGTCTCTCCTCTGACTATTTGCAAATTAGCATTTTGCTAACAGAGGAAGCATATGCTAGATTAAAACAAGGAGGGTTTTTTCTTGGTTTTTTTCTTTTCTTTCTTTTTTTTTTTTTTTTTAAAGAAAGACAGAAATGGCAAAAATTATGCTCTTCAGTTTTGTTCTGAAATATCTCTCCTTTTCAGGGAAATATGTTTTCTGGATGGATTGCCACCTGCAGAGTATACTATACATCTTTGTTAAATTATTTTCTGTCTCTGCAGAAATAGCAGTTTAGTTTTGTAGTATTTTTTAAACAAAATGACTGAGCATTTAGCACAATTATGTTCAGCACTATAATCTTTTTTTTTCTTCTTTTGTCAAGCTATCCTTTAACAGGGAATAAAAAATGAGACACACTGTAAGCTATTTTGCATAAATGAATAATTATGATTGCCACATATTGCCAATTGTAATTAGAGATAATAATGCTAGGGTTTTGGAGCTTTTACTCATGCATTGCTTTTCCAAGCAAAACAGAACTTTTGTACCATTCATCCAGTTAAGTGAACAGACTGGCTTTTCTCCTCTCACCAAGGATGGACACACACACGCGCGCACACACACACACACACACACATTGAGGGTTTTTTTCTCACTGCATTCTTTTTTAAAACGATAGCTTTAATTAGTTGAAAGTAAATAAGTAAATAAATGACACACTATAAATAGTAGGCTTTTAGCAAAATTAGAGGCACATTAACAGATAACACACTTTTGGGACTTGGAGATCAGTTAGCAAGATGTCTGAGCATTAGATGGAAATTGGCAGCTGCTTACAGTTAGCAACCAAAAGTGCTGTAGGTAGTGTGTGCATGTGCAGATCATTTAAGGGCTCAGTTTACCTTATTTACATTCCAGAACCTATGGGATTTGAGGAAGGTTGGGTTTTTTCTGTTTGTTTTCTTGTTTTGTTTTGTGGGGAAAGAACATTGATTCCTGAAAACTGCTGAGTTAAGAAACAGTGGTAGTCATACCTGCTCACACAGTAAGTTGTTCACTACTGCACTTTATGCAGCTTTTGGATACTGTGCATCCACACTGACATGAGAACTTGGCATGGTGCTGCACTAAAAAACAATGCTGTTTAATCAGGTGTGGAGTGCTGGCTTATTACTTTTGCCAGCAGCTTTGTTTTACTTGGACTGCATAGCCTTGTAAGAATTCAAAGCCATTGCAATATTGCTGAAGAAGCTTTCTGAGATGTGTAACTAACCATAATGCTGTATCTCCAGGGTACTGAATGAATGCGGCAAACAAACTGTACTTGGCAACTGTCTCATTTTCCTAGGAAAAATGGACCAACTTCTGGAATTGTTGTTCAGCTCCCAGTCTCAGTGGGAGTTCTGTCTGAGCACAGACAGACTAGAGCCTAAACAATAAGCATTAAATTTGGCCCCTTCATCTCAGGATCTCACAATTCTTTTGGAAATGTTAACAAATTAAAGTTCACAACCCCCACCCTGTAAAATAACACTGTTCTTCTTTTACAGATGGGCAAAGAGGATCATGAATCAGAGACAACAACAAGAGCTACAGATCAGAAATCCGATGCTACAGTAAGCTGCTTCATTGTCATTGTTTATTATTTTCCATAGCCCTGTTAGTCCCCTAGTCTCTAATTATGCTTCTTAAGAGTTTTCATGACTGGAGTTGAGGGCATTTGGACATGATTTTCCACATGGATTATTTGATGCATTTTCCTCATTCTGCATATCCTGACTTGACTTTGTCACTTAAATCCTAAGTGGAAGGGTGCTGCAGCCATTACAGGTTACAAATACTGCCGTTTTTCCTACCATGGAATGATTTAAAAGCAAATGTAATCTCTGTTCCTTGCCCTGCAGAAGCTTTCATGTGGCAGCACATCTGACAATTAGGACACACCTAGCTGAAATCTCCCAAAGGAGTGCTCTAGAAACTATTATCCTCTTTAGGGATTGGTAACCTGGCACAGATAAAAACAGGGGGGGGAAAGGAGACCCAGTACTCTCTTAAAGTGTACACTGAATTTTTTTAATGGGATTTGAAAATGATTGGACTCCTGTTGCTGCTGTCTTTTCTGGACCTCAAGGGAAGTATCAAAATCTCCAAGTTGTTTGTCCTTATCTCATAGCTTAATTTTCTTATCTTAGAGCAGAATCTATATGATATCTTAATAAACTATACAGAATTTTAGCAGAGTTTTACAAGCTTATGTGTTACCACCTTCTCACCATTCCAGATCTCAGCAATGCTGTGGCAACAGAAGGAACATCTTTTGAAAAAAGGAGTATTAGAAAAATATTTTCTGTATTTAACTTGCTTTAATATAGTGTGTTTACTACCTCCATGAATTTCTCGTTGCTCTTTGTATTTCCCTCCTATCTGCTGTTCTCCGTTCCCTACCACCTCATCTTCTTCTTCCCTGGGTACACACTTCCGGAAACCTCATTCCCTTCTTTTTCTCTTAGCTGAATATTCTGTATCATTCTTCTTTTGCTTAAGCTGATTCACAACATGGTCATCCTATTTCACTTGACTCTTTCTCTGCAGGGACCTTCTCCAGGTTGTAAGTTTGTTGATTTTCTCAGAGTAAGAACTCAAAATCATGTGCTTATTCTCTATTTGCAAAGCTGTTAGCTGTTGTCTGGGCTTTCATCATGTGGTGGTTCAGTACTTTTTTTCTCTCTTTTTTTGGTTTCTCTAAACAAATACACTTCTGTGCTATTACAGTCTTTCAGATAATGCTGCAAATATCAGTTTTCTATCCCTTTAACTAAACCATGGCACCCCTTCTATTTGCATTGCTTGGAGAGGTATGTTCACTTTCAAGGTTTCTTAACTTATGTTCCACTGCTTTGAAGTTAATTCTCAAACTGTTCCTATGTTCTCATTTATTCTGCCCTTCATCTGTAAGGAGAAATCCTACAGAAGCATTCAGGGCCACTCTGCTGCCTACATTTCAAAGCCTTCTTTAAAATCCTTCTCCAAATTTCACAAACATAAGTGACTACTGCTTATCCTTCTCATAAATATTTTCTCTCTGTTTCCTTTTGCTCCCTAGACATGCATTTGTTACCCATTAATAACTTTCTTTATATTGCAGTTGTAATCTCTTCCAGCTCTAATCATCGTATTAATCTTTGTGTGATCCTGATTGCCATGGAGATCTCAGTCTAGGAGTGACTCTCTGAAGGATTGTGGCAACACAAGTAAAAAATTTAATGCCACTTCAGTCAGTTGTCCTGTGCTACAGTTCTCATCATCTGGAATCAAACACCTGCAAATCAATCTATCCTGAAACCTCATTATGGAGTTTGTTCAACCATTCTGTACTCTGCACATGTAGTGTGACAAAACCCTGCAAAGTTGTCCAAATAAACTCCAGTCTTGATTAGTCAACATAACGCTTTATTCTTCTTGAATCATTACATGCAAAGATCCCTGTTATTCCTAATGAGCCTGAGGATTATATGGTGCAAGAAACAGGGCACTGCAGTGATCACTGATTCCTTTCATTCATTTTAGGCTACTCTGTGCTGCCAGGTTCACACATGTTCAAGCTGACTATATAATCTGAGTTAAATTAATTCCCTTCAGTACATACTCAAGGCCAAAGACATGGAAGAAAAGATGAGAATGGGTCTAAAAGGGGGTTTGCTATGCCAATAATTTTAGGGAATTTTTCAAAAGGAAAACTGAACGAGGAATGACATGAGGTTGCAATGATGCTGAGAGAAGGGGCAGTTTGCTCTTCCAGTTTCTGGATAAACGGAGGAAAGAGGGTAAAATAATTTGGGTCAATCCCAAGGAAAAAAAAATTTAACTTTCCTCACCAAAACAAAAAATAACTCATTTTAATTAAATGACATTTTTTAAATGATGAATCACAGAATCACAGACTGTTTGGGGTTGAATGTCATTTAGTCCAGCCCCTCTGCTTAAACAAGTTCCTTTAGAACAAGCTGCCCAGGATCATTTCTAGGTGGCTTTTGAATGTCTCTAAGAATGGCAACTCCTTTACATCTCTGGGCAGCCTGTGTCAGTGCTCAGTCATCCTCACAGGGAAAAAGTGTTTCCTGATGTCCATAAGGAACATCCTATATTTCAGTTTATGCTGTTGCCTCTGATCTGTCACTGGCCACTACTGGAGAGAGCCGAGCTCCTTCTTTACAAAGCCTCTCTTCAGATATTTATATACATTAAAAAATCCCCCTGAGACTTCTGTCCTCTAGGCAGAGCAGTCCTAGCTGTCTCAATCTTTCCTCAGATGATGAGATGATGAGGGAGAGATGCTCTAGTCCCTTCATCATCTCAGTGACCATTTGCTGGACTCTCTCTGGTGGCTCCATATTTCTGTTATCTTGCAATTGTTGCAAAACACTTAGCTCTTTTGCTTTTAAAAAAGTCTTTTTTTCAGATGAAACCACCTGACTACTTCATCACAAATGTGTAAGCAGCTTTTATCAACCCAAATAATTTTCCAAAGGACAAAATTTTAGCATTTTTCTTTAGCTCAAATTACATCAATGGATTTCTTTTTTTTTTTTTTTTTTTACAGACTACAGATTTCACAGGTCAGCGTTTCTATGCTATATTGGTACAATCCCTAGATAACATCGGTAAAGAAATACAATCCCTCCTGGTTTAAAAAGGTGCAACTCTACTGAGATTTTAAAATTGATTATAATATCGTGTAAATAGATTGTGTTTCTCCTTCTCAGGAATTGAATTTAAGGATTCATACTAATTTGTTTTTCTTGATGTTATTCATGAATTTGAGGCTCTTAGTAATTATAACATTAGCAATTATTATTAATTATTATCATTGTTAGGGGAATTTTTCTAAGTATGAAAACTACAAGTAAACACCTTAGTGAGTGAAAAAAACCCTTTGCCTGCTAATGTTAGTGCATCCTTTATTTAAAATGTAAACTCTATCCTCAGTTTCTGGCTACTTGATAAACATACGAGTAAGAGATAGTGTTTGACTGGAAGATCACATTTGCCTTGTCTTATTAAATTAAATTTAAAAATCTCTCAAAAAATATGAATTCAGTATCCTTCTCTTTCTTATTTTCTGGTTAGCTGTATTTTTTTGCCTGCAATAACAAAGCCATGAAAAAAGACAGCAATCCCCTTGCTCATGTGATATAATTCCACACTCTGAGTGCGAATACTGGCAGATCAGCAGAATGAGCCATCTGCAAGCTATAAGCTGTGTCTTTGCATGAGTAGATTTAGGATAAAAAAAAAAAATTGTCTGACCTGGAAGCCAAACATTACTTGGCATCTTTTCTAGAGATCCCTGCAAGGCCAGCCACCGCTTGTGCTGAATTTGAGTAGTTTCTAAAATATATGTCCCTCCCTCTTGCCATCATATTTTGTAGTACATGTACATGAGCACACACACACAGGGCTGCACCACGGGCCACCTCAGAGATGCTGTACTGCAGTTTAATGAATATCAGACTTCATAGTTAGTCTCTGTTGGATTGCTGTGCTGGTGAATAATGAATATCATACTGCAGGGTTAATCCCAAGTGGCTAGTTTCCTGGTTTTAACAGGCAGGGTGTTAGTCCTGAAATGCTTGTAAATATCTACAGTTCATGCATTGCACTGTGTAGGAACATGCACCTCTAAATCCTCACCTTACTCAGGCCAGTAACTCCTGCTGAACTCAAAGGAGATAGTCAAAGATGTAGCATAAAATGGATTTGTCCCTACAGTCTTCCATCCCCACCCTGCATGTTGGTTATTATCTCCCAAACTGCTGAAGTCCCAATTCAAACAGAAGAGTTATGCATGCTGCTTGTTTTTCCCTTTTCATGAATTGCTGTCTCCCTCCTAAGCTTGATCCACTGGCTCTGACATTCTAGCCCTCTGAATTATAGCCTGCACCTTCAACTAATGAAGGTATTGGCAAAATTCCCATTGACTTCATTCAGAGAATGATCCAGCTAAACTAGTGCTGACTCCTGAGAGCTCCTGAGTCCTTGTGTCATAGACGTGACCCCACAGGATTTGTAAAGATTTGTCTCCAGACTATAGAACATTTGGGACAGGTGGAGTCTGTCTTTTCAAATGGTTTGTGAAGTGCCATTTTCACCTAATGCACTATAGAAATGATCGAGAGTAACACTTGTCAGATGACACAAAACTTGTACAAGCAAGGAGCATAGATTAGCCATTAGCTTTCGTTTCCATTGTGGAGGTGCACGTGGGAAGAAACTAGAGCAATACCTTTGAAAAGAAATCCTTTTTCCCCTGCAGTTTGTCTTTTTGGCTTCCTTCTCTATTCACGCCATTGGGAGAACTAGAATCTGATCATACTCTCTCAATTGTTCCAGCTAAAGGCTATTGCCTACATAGGATACATTTTCTGTGCTCCTATACCTGCTTTAAAAAAGACCTTTGAATTGTGTTAAAAATTTCCCTCCCATTAATTTCAATAATGGCAAACCCAGACCAAAACAAAAACAAGCATTAAAACACTCAGAGGTTTGTTTATCATGAAATACTTTATTGCATGATCCTTTTCCAAAAATTACAGTGAGAACTACTGCTTCCTAGCTGCTCTTTTAATATAGACTAAAACAAATTAATGACATTCTCAGGTCTTGGGACTGCAAGTGATGATACCCTTGCAAAACAAAAAGAAAAAGCAAGTGGCTGGCCTGGCTATTAAGGTGTGATACAGGCTTGATAGGTACTGAGAGAGAAATATTTGGTATCTAAAAGTATGAACATATTGGCTGTGGAGAATAGACCTACAAAAGGAGAGTTCATCATCCCAAAGTAGGGCGTAATCTGCAATGAGGAAAGGGTAGTATTTGAAGGCTGATTCTGGTGGGCTTGGCACCTGCTTGTGTGAGCCTGGGAACCACTTGCAATGGCTGCGAGGGCAAAGTTTGCCTTCTTTATGCTTTTCCCCTCCATATATCATAGTGAATTAGAGCATTTCCCTTCAGACTGTGTGCACTATTGGCCATCTATAGAATGGAGCCTTTGTTCTGCCCGCACCGATATTTATGCAACATCCATCCTCGTGCTTCATGACATTTAAATGAGAGAGTGCTAGACTGTGGCTCCATGTAATAACGTGGTCTGTGTTCTACCTGCTCTCTAGACACTGAAGCCATGTTTTGAGCAAACTAGCCAATAATTCAATTTAGGGAGTGTTAGCAGAAATGCTACAACAGAAGCAGCAACAAGTTTCTAAAGCATGTATTGGTACCAAAACAGCTCTAGGTATCTAATTCTAAGCAAGCAACAGCCTCATACGAGCACCTTGCTTCCACTCTGTGTAATACCTCACTCACTTTTTCCCTTCCAAGAGAAGCTAAGAATGCAGAACAATGTTTAACGCCAGCAATAACCACATCCTGCCTTTCAGCAGGCAAGTTTTCAAACACAGAAGCTGGAAATCAGATATCCGAGTAGGTACTTAACTATATGTCTACTGTGCTAATTTCCTAAAGAGTTTTATGCTAGTCCTGGAGTTTGAGGTCAGGCATGACAGCAGGAGAGGCAGCCATGTTAAGGGTCAAGAGCCGCAGGAGGCAGAAACTTCTGCCCATTACCTGACTCATTTAGGTCAGACAGTGCTTACAAAGAGTTAGGAAAGCTCATTAAGATGAAGAACTAAAGGAGAGATGTTGGCTTTAGAGCAAAGAGAGCTGCAGCATGGGAAAATGGCCCCTGAAGCTCATGTTTTGTGAGAGATAGTTTCTTTTACTTTTCTTCTATCCCCCCCCCCCCCCCCCCCCGAATTAATAAAGTGAGCCTGAGGAAAGACCCTGAAAAAGATTTTGGCAGGATGTTAGTCCTTCCTGAGTTAGGGAAACATGCCAGTAGCCTTACAGGCAGCTGACTCTTTAATCATATATTTAGTATCTGGGAGAAAAATATTCTGAGGTAGCTAAGTGACCTCTAGAACCAAAACCTATTTCAAATGTTAGTCAGAGATTTAGGAACCAAGGCACCCTATGAAGCCCATCATCTTAGCCCTTCTAAGGGCTCAGAATTGTAAGGTCGTTTCATTCCCCAAATTTTTTTTTTTTTTTTACTTCTGGTCCTGTGGCATTTTGCAACTGAGACTTTGGATTCTGTATGAGATTATCATGTTTGAAAATATTAACTTTGTTTTTCTGTTCCCAAAGCTCCAGCTGAGCTCAGTTGGTTTCACAGATATTCAGACCCTTTAACAGCCTTTCAAAGCATGGAAGTGTGGATATAAGTAGTAGAACGTAGACCTCTCTCCAAGCTTAGGTCAAAGTATGAACATAATGAACGAAAAAAAAATACATTATTTCTATGTTCAGTGAACTGTCTTGAAGCGCAAATCCAGACTGGGTCTGCAGAAAAATATTCCCTTCTGCAGCTTATTCCACCATGACTGAGAAAGTCTGTCTCAGATTGACAGAGACCACTCAGTGGTCCACATATCTCTGAAAACACCTTAAAAGGCTTCAGGAACACGGGCTATGTGATCGCCAATAAAACAGGAAAAGCTGGGAACCAAACCGAGAATGTGAATCCATGTAATCATGTGTTGCAGTTCCTAACTGGATGCCCCTACTACCTGTAACTGCTCTCCTTTTACAAAGCACTCTCTCACGAGAAAATGAGAAATTGCTGAATGCAGTTAACCAACTTACCCCAAAGTGACATTTGAATCCCACAAAAGAAAGTTGGCTGTGACTACACCTAGGAAGTCTGTTCTCGCTCTAGCTCTGGGAGCAGGGGTTGTTTTGAGGTTGTGGGATGATGGCTGCAGTTAAACTGTTTGTTTAATTTTATAAAATCACAGGCATATTTTGACCTTTCTCTTTATTCGGCTGGATTTAAAAGTCTGGTAATAGCTTTCATATATGCAGATGCAACTTAAACTAGTGATGCTAGTATAGCCATGTGTGCCACTTCAAAATATGTAAAGGGCCTGTGGTCAAGAGCCAGCTAACTTATAGAAAATGTAAAAGGAAAGCCTTTATTAAATGTTGAGTTCAGCAGTTTAAGTTCTGACCTAAAGGAGAAATACAATCACTCATACGTTGCTTTTGATTCCTAATTTAAAAGCTTTCCCAATTACCAGAAAGTTTTGGGAATTAAATCACTTTTTTAATTAATAAAAACACTGGGAAAAGTGAGAAATTATGTGAAATCTCTAGTAAGAGACCTTGTTGGAGAGTTTCTTTTCAGCAAAAGTAATAAACTAATCTACTAGAGGAATTATCTGATGAGACAAAAGAAAACTGAAATGACAAAGCATGTAGTGCCACCACAGAAATTTGGAATTCTTCTGGGCTTTTATGCCTTCAAAGCCAGGGATCCATTTAACCACAGGAGCAGAAAATCTAAAACACTGGTAGCTGTTTGTTTTTCAGATTTCTTTATTTTGCATTTACATTTGAAATTGTTTGAAAGCGTGAAACAGAAAATTGCTTTGCAGAAACCATGCCTTCATTGACTAGCGCCCCTAAGAAAATTAGACAAGTTCTGACCACAGCTCCAAACTGCTAACTTGTGTGGCAAAGAAGATGGGAGGAGGAAGCAAACAGTCAGCTACTGATTCAGACAGAGCACAAAATTCCAGCACAATTAAACATGATCAGGAGTGGTGGCGGAGAAGAAAGCTAACTGCACCCAATGCACTGAGATGGGGCAATATTAGGTTATCATATCATAGTTAAGCCAGGAGCAGCTGCTGCCAGCAAAACCAAACTTAGTTTGCTGCTTGGCGGAAAACTTAAATATCAACACCCTTTAATTATGCATAAAAAGATAAACAAAGCTAGCAGCTTTAAAGTACTGTTATTAATTGCACCAAATGTTAGGGAAAGGTTGAATTATTCATAGTTATAGTTCTCCAGGGTTTTTTGATTAAGGGAAATAAGGAGAATTCAGTGTGAATATCTTTCATATAGCCTTCTCAGTTTGCTTAATCCAAGAAACAGGCATATATTTCACATGTCAGATCTACACAAAATGCATGTATCTCCTAGTTCCTTAGCAACTTTCTGGGATATGCCTGCAACTACTCACATAAACCCTGTCTACTGGAAATCATCTCCTGTGGGTTTCCAGGGATCAGTGGATTTTGCCATAATAATAATACCATTCATGTGCAGGTAAAGTAAATAGTTTTATTTTCTTACAGAATCATTGCTGTGTTTGGGTTTTATTGAAATAGTTCTCTGGGAAAATAATATGTAAACAACTTCATTGAGAACCCTCTATATGAAAGAAGAAGGCTGTAAGCTGTACTAGCTGTATATAATTTTGTAATAAATGAAAATAAATAATGCTCATTCAGAAGTCCAGTTGTTCATGTCATAGCCCTGAACTTCTCTGCTTTTTAGCTAGAAGTAGTAGCCAAAATTAGCATAAACTTCTGAAAAGGAAGATTTTAAAAGAACAATTTATCTTTATACTTTGTGCAATTTCCTCTTCCAAAAGAGAAATCTTCACATTTCAGTATCCTTACGGCACATGTGCCTTAGATTTATCATTGTGGTATAATTTCTGAGTGCTCTGAACCTTATCAAACAACCCTGTACTTTGGTAGCTTGCATATAGTAACGGAACAAGGGACTCAGCTGAGTAATTTTTACTCACGTGAGTAGCGGAAACTATCTGGAGCAGGAAGTAAAGGTCCCTTGCCTGAGACAGTATTTTCTGAATTCAAATTGGGCTCAAAATGTTTTCTGCAATCAGGACTGTTTGGGTCTCATCCAGTAGCTTAGGTAGCGCATGTGAAAATCTTCACTGAATCCAACTGAAGAGCTTCTGTTTATCTGCTTCTGCATCTGTGCTTTGTCAAGGGTGTTTTGACACTGAATGCATTATGGTATTATTATTTGGGTAGGAGCTTCAAGACTGGACCTCCTTACTTCTGGTGAAGTTGATTGAGTTTAGCTTAAATCTCTGGGGGACTTTTTACAAGGGCTGTAGTGATAGAACAAAGGCGAAGTGATAGAACAAAGGGGAATGGCTTTAAACTAAAAGAGAGTGGGTTTAGATTAGATATTAAGGAGAAATTCTTTACTGTGAGGTGATGAGGCACTGGAACAAGTTGCCCAGAGAACCTGTGGGTGCCCCATCCCTGGAGGTGTTCAAAGCCAGGTTGGATGGGGCCCTGCGCAACTTGTTTGGGTGGAAGATGTCCTTGCCCGAGGTTCCTTCCAACCCACATCATTCTATGATTCTATTCTATTTGTGGCAAGTGAAAAATATAGCCTATTAGTATTAATAAATAGCTGGAAAAATCCTTTCTTTTAGAGTCACCAAAGGCTTTATTGTTTCCTTCACGGAGACAAATTCATGCCAAATATTTGTTTATATAAGGATGAGAAGAAATTCATATTTATGTTCAACTTTGTCTTGCAAGCAAATGACAAGTCATAGTATTTTAAGTCACATTTAAGTATGCTAACACCTAGAAGGACCTAGCAAAAATCTGTTTAAATAAATATAGAGACTGTCTATAGAGATAGATATCATCATCATCATCATCATCATCA
>VZRE01017413.1:0-11934 GCA_013396775.1 Cephalopterus ornatus
AGCCTAGCCATGATGATGATGATGACTACAGTAAAAACATACACCCTACCTGAGATCCAACACATTTTTCTTTTCATGGGTACAGCATCCTAAGAAGTGGCTGCAAGTAGATTTAAATCTCAAACCATGCAAGGGAAGATCATCATCAGCTGCTGCTGCTGCCGCTGCTTTGGAGACTGCTGCTGGAGGTACTGCCTACTGCCATCTATTGATGCTCTGTAGGAGGGCACTGGACCAGCAAGTCCCCACTCACGTGGTTCCGTGAACATTTTCCTTGCTTGAGTTAGAAATCCTGTAGATCTGAGATGTGAGACTGTGAAAGGAGCAAGAGCAGCAGAATTATTTAACATAGCTCTAGCCAAGAGTTCACTACAGACAAACCTTAGCTATGTGGCCCCTTAGGATGGGCTAAACTCCAGAGCCTTAAATACCATGAATCTCCTTATTGCATCCTCTTTCCCTTCCACCAGGAAGCATTAAGATCTTGACTTTTAAGGGGCCCAGCTTATGGAGAGGTCACAGTATCGGTTTACTGCAGCTGCAGTAAAGAATTGGGTGAATATGTGATTGTCGCCTTCAGCCAGCACCTACAGCACTGAGCTCACTTGTCTTGGGTAAATGTAGGAGCCTCCTAGCCAATGCTGGCATCACACCAAGACAAGAGCAGCATCCCACGAGAGCAGCAAAATCCCATGACATCTGCTCTGTGTGACACTGCTGCAGTTATAATCACTGCAGGGGGAAGCTTTGCCATTCAAAGAAAGAGGATGGTAATGAGGCAGACCTTCCTAAAAGGCACCTGCCTTTGTCACTGCAGTTCAGAAACAATTTTCTTCCAGGTAAAGAGAGAAATCAGAGTCTGTTAAACCTCATACTGGATGCCTCAGTTCTAAGCAGCTCAGCACCCTAGAGGTGACCTACCCAGAGGCAGTACCCAGAGTGTCAGTCAGCTGTGATACAAGTCAGTCCTCCTGTAAGCTCATGGTGTACACTGAGAGAGCACAAAAGGGTGACACTCACCAGCTACATGCTGCAAAATTCACAGAGGTCAAAAAAAAAGAAACAAAAGCGGCCCTAGGGGTGGAGTCTTAAGCATGGCTGCCAGCTCTTAACCCTTTGGGTGAGTAGGGACTTATTGGAGGTGACTGCATCTTTGCAAGCACAAAGCACGCCAAGGAGATTTATTTGAGCTTTTTCAGTGTTAGGCAGCAAAGGGATGAGAAGGTTTCAGTCTGTGAGCAGACGCTGAAAAAATTGTTAGAGAGCATGGTAATGAAAGAAGCAAGTTTTAAAAGGGAATCTTTACTCGTCATCTGATCCTAGTTAATCCCAGTAAGAAGAATGACAGGAACATCTATGAGTTAGTCCCTCTAGATAGCAATAGGTTAGAGAGGAAAAAACAGGCAACTGAAGAGTTGTGGTCTCATTGAAATGGATATTTTACTTACTACTGGCATCCAGCTGATTCATTGCTTCCATGATCATCTTAAAACAAAAGAGCTTTCCTCCTTCCATTCCCCCTTATTCACTTTGACACTGCTTTTATGTGCAGATTCGGATGCTGAAAGCAGAGAAGTACTGACCCCTAAGGTCCCCAGTGGAGGTAACAAGATTTGGGTGGGAGTGGAGATTGTGGGCTCACACCTATTTTGTTTTTTAGTATTTTAATAATCTAATTTTTTTTCTAAGTGACAGCTGGTGCTTCCCCTGGGTATTGCCAGGGGACAGTTTTCATGAATGCTTTTGTATAGCCTGCACAGGATAGTGGGGCATCAGCAAAAGACTCTCTCTTCCCCCAGTTTTCATACTATCTTATGAAATAATCACAAGGAAATTTTCAGCCTTCTGAAACCTAGTGTTTGTCTTTTGGACTACATGTCATATATGAGGGGCAGATAACAAACATTCAAAACTCTTGATTTTTGAGCCTAAGGATGGGCTGTTAGAAAGGAGCAACTGAAAGTGTCTGTTGAATAACAATTGAAAACTTGCACCCTCTATTTGACAGACTTCATGTGCACACTGTTTTACTTCATGCTTCACATATTTCTATTAGGTTGGCTTTGAAGTGTGAACACAAAGAAAATAGATTGGCAATCTGTCTGGAGAGACAAATAAACTTGACAGGTTATCTAAGGAGAGTCCTGTACTTTCTAAGTGTTTCCAAGTTTAAGCTCAGTAAAAAGAATTATTATAGATTAATTTCTTGAAGAATGAATTTTGAATTACAAAACTAAGTAAGACTTTTGTGAATTAAGATTAAGCATTCAAATATCTCATCCCATAACTTAGCTCTCCCAGCTGCTATCTGGTACACTGAGTGACCATTAGAATTTCAGTTTAGGTTCTTGTGTTCTGCTGATTTAGGCCACAAAAGGTTTAGATTGGATATTAGGATTTTGTTTATGGAAAGGGTTATCAAGCATTGGAACATACTGCCAAGGGAACTGGTTGAGTCATGCTCCCTGGAGGTATTTAAAAAACATGAAGATGGGGCACTTTGGGACATGGTTTAGTGCTACTTGGCAGTGTGGGTTCACAGTTGGACTTGAGGGTCTTAAGGGTCTTTTGTTACCTAAATGGTTCCATTATTCCATGCTCAGTATTCCCCTCGCCTCCATGCAGAGAGGTATCGCACTTCTTTGATCAGCATTACATACGATTTGAAGAACTGCAAAGAAAATACTGACATAGAGTCAATCTACAACATCTATTACTTACTAACACTTTCAAACACACGACAGTGAGAAATACGGCTTTTACCTCTCCTTTTTTGTTGATTTAGGTGGTTCAGTTTGTTTTTTGAACTGTGTATGGAAAAGTCCATCCTGAATAATTTGGTAACCATCAAGGTCAAAAGAAAGATTATATAACTGGTAATTTGCATGGGTGCATTTAAAAGCAGTACAAGTATGTACAAAAAAGACAAGTTAAATTTCTATTTAATGTTTCTTTTTTATATGCTTTTGGAATTTTATGAATTCCAGTTTCATAATATAATATTTTTCTAGACAGAGAGAAATCTGAATGGCTCATGAGCTGCTAAGGCTTGTAAATAACATTTTAGGACTCACAGCAGAAGCAACTGTGCATTCTTCAGCTTATATTTATTCTTAATGTTGAATATTTCTCTCTTTTCTTGGCAAGTGTTTTCTCTCACAACTTGTGGGCACCACAATATAAGAAAGGTATAAAGCTATTAGAAAGCATCCAAAAAAGTGCTACAAAGATGGCTGAGGGTCTAGAAGGAAATCAAAACTACGAGTAGCAGAGTTCACTTTCTTTGTTCAGTCTGGAGAAAACCCAGTTGCAGTCTACAGCTTCCTCATGAGGGGAAGAGGAAGGGCAGGTACTGATCTCTTCTCTCTGGTTGCCAGTGATACAACCTGAGGCAATGGCCCGAAGTTGTGTCAGGAGAGGTTTATGTTAAATATCACAAAAAGGTTCTTCACCCAGTGGGTGGTCGAGCCCTGGAACAGTCTCCCCAGGGAAGTGGTCAAAGCACCAAGCCCGACAGAGTTGAAACAGCCTTTGGGCAACGCTCTTAGGCACATGGTGTGATACCTGGGGGTGATGTATGCAGGGCCAGTAATTGGAATCTGATTATCCTTGTGGCTCCCTTCCAACTCAGGATATTCTATGGCTCTATGATTTTATGATTCTATGATTCAATGATTCTATGATTCAGAGGCAGCAACATTTCTTTTTTTGCCAATCTGCAACAGAGACAGAGCTGTGGAATAGTTAATAGCACACAATAAGGATATTCCAGACCCCTGGTAATCTGATCATGTTCTGTAGTGCTCCGTCTATTCCTTTGTGAGATTAGTGCATACTGTATCTGCAGGTGGATCAGCAAGGACACTTACACATAGAATAACCTTCATCAGAGGACTAGAACTCTGAATTACTCTCTACAGTTTCCTGCAAGGATACTGTATGTGCATCTATGTTACAGAATATGAGTTTGAAACACAAGGTCAAAAGGGACAAAAAGCTTATTTCAGCAGATTTTATAAATACACCTTATAAAAGAAATTTTAGTGCCAACAGAAGAAGAAAGTGATTTAATTCCCAAATATCCAGCCTGGAGACCTCACTAATGTGGTCACGAAATTTGAGCATGGTTATGTCATGCTCAAAACCAGAAAAATCAAACAAGCTGTGGGCAAAAGAATTGACTGGGACAAGGAAATCTGGAAAGAAACACTTCTCTAACCATAATGACGTAGCACCTTCCACTAAGAACTCAGGCAAGTCAGGCTCGACTTGGGGAAATTAATTTATTGCCAATGAAAAATCAGAGTAGGGTAATGAGAAATAAAATCAAATCATAAAACACTTTCCTCCCATCTCTGCCTCTTCCTGGGCACAGCTTCATTCCTGATTTTCTCTACCTCCTCCCCTCCAGCAGTGCAGGGGGAATGGGAGTCAGTTCATCACGTGTTGTCTCTGCTGCTCCTTCTCCTCGGGGGAGGGGCCTCTCACATTCTTCCCCTGCTTCAGCATGGGATCCCTTGCATGGGAGACAGTTCTCCACAAACTTCTCCAGCTCCCATGGACTGTAGTTTTTCATAAACTGCCCCCGTGTGTGTCCCTCTCACAGGCTGCAGTCCTTTGGGAACAGACTGCTCCAGTGTGAGTCCCCCGCAGGGTCACAAGCCTTGCCAGCAAATCTGGTCCAGTATGGGCATCTCTCTCCACAGTACCAGAAGTCCTGCTTAGTATCATGAAACAATAGCTCTGTGATTAGCAACAAAATATTATTGTTAAGCAAGGACTTAAAACTTGCCTAAAACCCTGCCATGCATGAACACCCAGCACCTTACACCCAAGTCACACTGTTTCCACCCCTCTGTCCTGGCCTCTGGCATGTGTTAGGCTCAAGAATCACACCTCCACTCTTACTCCAGAAGTAGCTGGCTGTTAATTCAGAGACCTCTAGGAATCTTGCCCTTTCTACAGGGCTTGTCAGTCGACATCAGCCAGTAGTGGGTGAATACTCTGCTCACAGTTATCTCTGCTGCTAATCATACAGCGTTATTCATGATGTTGACCTTGGTACAATAATTTCTATTTAAAATAAAGCAGTGGCAAGTATTCGTCAGGACTCCTCACTAAATCAATTTCAAATTTCTTTGCAGACATCTATTTATCTTTTTTTTGTTCATATCTATTTATGCTCTGGCCCAGTTATTTATCTGCTGAGATGATTCTGTCAAATGTTGTTCATCTTCCTGTCTATTTTTGAGGCCAAACAAACAAAAACTTACTTTCCCTCTCCCTCAAAAAAGATAGAATGAAAAACAATGGAATGAATAAACTGTTATGTCCTTACAAAGGTTAGAGGTGTTGAATTTTTATTACCAGAAGATAAAATGCTGTGACTTAATGGAAATTTGCTATTCTGAAATAATTACTAAGCTGGTAATTTTTTTCCATACTTCATAAAGGATAAAAAATAGCTCATTTAGAATATGGCAAATGGACTTTATAACACAATGAAAGAGGCTTTGAAGAGAATCATCTTTAGATTTAAAACAGGATTAATAATATGCCATTGGCTGCTGAAACTAACTGAATAACTAATGGCAATTAGCAAGCAATTTTTCAGTATAGTTCATCAATAACAACTCAGTTTTATGAGGCCCCTTTTGTCTAATACAGAAAAGCTTCAGTGTTCAAAAAGTCTATAAAATTAAAAGTTTGATCAAATTCCAATAAAAAGCTATGCCAATGATTTCAGTAGGAACTGGATTGAATAACCTTTGTGCAGGAAGGACTTGAGCAGGTGTAGGGTTACTATATTACTTGTTGCAACTATTGACTGGGAAAGTAATTGGTGCTGAGTGCTAATAGATATGATCTATATGTAAAGAATTATTGAAAAGTGCAATAGAAACATTGCACTTTCACATTGGTGAAAGAAAAAAGCAGTGGAAAGAAAAAGGCATTTCATGAGATGCAATTAATTGTTTAATGTTCTTTCCATCAGTTCTGGAATAGCCTGTTTTATGAAGTTCTTTAAATATCTATATTTTCTAAGAGATAATATCCATCAACATAATCTGAAAATATGCTCTAAGATAAAATGTCTGCTTTGTATTTCTTCTCTGATATTCACAGACTATCTCCAGAAAGAAAAAATCACTCACAGCCTATTGCTTCTTCCTTCTCTTTGAGCAGAAACTGATGCACGGGAAGTTCCACCTGAATATGAGGGTGACTGTGCACTGGAACAGATTGCCCAGAGAGGTTGTGGAGTCTCCCTCACTGGAGATATTCAAGAACTGTCTGGACACAATCCTGTGCCACATGCTTTAGGATGGCCCTGCTTGGGCATCTAGACCAGATGACCCACTGTGGTCCCTTCCAACCTTACTCATTTTGTGATTCCTGCTGAAGGAAGGAGCTGACAATAAATAATTTCAGAATGAGATAATTTGTCCTTTCAAACCCAAAATTTACAGCTCACTATCTGTCCAAATGTAGGTATAACTAAAGACAGGTGCAAACGCAGCAGCGTATATGTATGGAAGAAGAGTTTGCTAAGGGGAAAAGTAAAATGCTTGTTGAGTAAATCCTTACTCTAGAGTCTATAGTTCATCATAACTTCTGTTTAGTCATGGTGCCAATGTAACACAGCTCCTCAGAGCAGACTGGGATCTCCAGTAGTGTCACGACAGTGACATCCTCCGCCCCTCTATGGTGACTGTCATCTAACACAGGCCAGACAGTCAGCAATTGCAGTGGCTTTACTAAAAAATACTGGGTGTGATGAGAGGTTTTCTGTATTGCATGGCCTCTAGATCAAGTCAAGGTAAATGCTGAAGAAAATCATACTGAATGAAAAGAAAAACACACATCTTGATCTGTATTTGTTAAAGTTCTCCTGCCAGCCTGGATCTATAATTTCCTCTGAAACAGAGCCAGTTTGAGTTTTATTAAGTAAGAGATCTTCCTTTAGATAGAAGCATGAGTTACATGAAGGACTCAGATCTATCCCTAAAAGCCTGTATCAGATCCTGTAACAGATGGGCTAGCCATGCTTGCGTTTGCAGAACTGGCTTCCCTCTCTGAGTCTGCCTGAGGTTCACCCACAGAGCCTTGTGCTGGTGAACATCATGCAGATTCAGAGAGGGGAGGCAGTTCCATGAATGCAAGCATATTCAGTGCTGGCTGGATCGCTGATCCTTAATTGTACTCACAGCTTTTCAGGCTGACTCAGTGTCGATACAAAAATACACAAATTTTCCAGACTGAAACCCTCCCACCTCACTCAAGATCCAAAAAAGAACATGGGAACAGAAATGATGGTATGACATGAATGCTCTGAAGGACATTCTTGGGCTGTGTTACACCCAGGTGGTGTGCGTGTGATGCCAGGTGCAATATCATTGCTCAGAAAATGAAAAATTAAAACTGTTGGACTTTTATTGTTTAGCAAGGGTACAGTCAGACTACTACAGGCAACCAACTTAACTGCCAACGACTGAGTTACCGTGGTCTGAGAAGCTGACTCGTCATCTGAAAGATTTTAACTAACCATCAGCATGCCTCTGAGTCATTGCAACTAAGGAATAAAAGCTATATATTTAGCTTAGCTTAGTATTTTTTGCTTTACCGTGGCACTAAGTCAGGAGTGTATACACAAGCCAGGTTAAGGCAACTGAGCTTTCCATCTGCAAACTGATCATCTGTTCAGCCATTAATACTTTCAAATATTCAGCACAGCCTACTAGGAAAAGTTTATAAAACATTTTGGTCCCTAAGCATTTTGTTTTCATTTTGTGCTCTGAAAATCCCTATTTAAGTCAAAGCTATCCCTCAAGCCTCAGAATCCTAGCTGGAGCTCCAAGGAAAGCTATTCAATTTGCAGGAAGAGGTTTGAGCTTCTACACTGTTTCCCATTGAATATTTTGCTGGCAAGATTTTGACTGCTGTTTGTAAATCCTCACAAGCTAATTAGTTTGAGTCAAGACTAGGTTTCTTTGGTTCAGTGAATGTACTTCAATAAGAAGCAGAATCCTGGTGAACTGTGGAATTATGTAACACAGGTCCCTGTAGAAATAGATTAAAATTCCATAACTGGAGTAGGATTACATGATATGTTTTTCAAATGGCCAGATTCAAGAGAGTTTTTGTTAAAGTTTTCTGGTAGAAAATACCTCAGATACATAGTAGCTTACTACAAATCTAGATTTTCACATTTCACATTACTAAACTTTCAAAGGTTAGACTCTATTTTTGTTTCCAGAACAGTTATTTTAACTGCATTCTTCCTCAAAATATGTTCAGCATTAAAGTCAAAGCCAAGACACTGAGAAATATTTTGTTTCCAGGTAAAAGAACATTTTCCTCCCAAGACAAATATTCACTCAGCCACAAAGAAAAGAAATTATTGGCTCCTCAAACAAAATGTGCAGCCTTAGGCTATTGTGCCATTTTGTTCCATTATGTCTGCGGCAAAGCTTAAACTGACCAGTGATAAAAAACACACTTTTTTTTTATTTATGAACAAGACAAAGTATTTGTCTATAAACGGATAAAAAATATGTGCCTAATGCAGTTGAAGATGTATTTGGTATTCTGGATTGCTTGAATATGATTGATTTTCCTGTTTTATCCTTATCTTTCTCAATAAAATAATATTGTCTACATATATCAGCATAATTCATGCCTGGCCATTTTCAAGGCTCTAAAGAGTTCTGTAATGGTTCCCCGGAAGTCAGTGTATACTTTACCAGGTCAGCCATTCGATGTTTTTATGTATAGCTTAAGGATTCCTTTGCCCAGTCAATCCCTTGATGCTAGTACCTATTTGATAGATTTGTGTCACTTTGGCAGGTGTCTAATTCTATTTACAGAGACCAAAACCAAAGAATGATTCCCAAACTTTACAGTGCAGGAAAAATGTGAAATAGGAAGATCAGATTAAGAAGTACCTAAGTAACAAATACTAAAATGGCATATCACAAAACAAACTATCTATCTTTGGGATTTAGGTGTTGGTTAGTATAGGTGTTGGTTGGCGATTTTTTTCCCTTGTATCAAAGCAAAACCTAGCTTTTGGAGGTACTCAGGAAAAATATCATATGGAGCACGGGAAATGTGTGTTTTGTGGGCAGAAGGACCACACAGACAGAGGAGACCACACACAGTAGACCATGAGGTTACCTTTACCTACACGGACAGTCAGAATTCTGGGGTTCACATTCTGCAAGAGATCTGGTGAACAGTTAGAAATTAGTGCCTGCCCTGAAAACACAGGACATCTCATTAGCCAGCTAGGATTCAATTCACTCTTCAATCATTGTCTTCCTTCATGAGTTTACTAGAAAGAGAGCTAAATGGGAGCATCTAAGCATATTGGAGCCCATTGTTATGGATCTTAGAGCATAAGCAGCCCATCTCATATGTGGATGGGTGGAGAAGGTCCATGTCTTAGCTGCTGCCCAAGGCCCCTTTATGTCTCACACTATTTTATGTAAAATCTGTGTAAAAGACATTCATCAAGTGACATGATGAACAAGGACAAATGTTTCATGGTAATTCATTCTGAGGAATACTTTCCTTAATTTGAACATGCTCAGTTTGCAGACCGCAAATAAAGAGAGGATTTGCAAAGGTCTCTTCCTCAGAGGAAAGAGGGTAAAAGACTATTTTGAAACTTCCATGCTGAAGGCAAAGCTCACAAGACAGGATTAGGTTGATAGCTACTATACTGACATAAAAAATGGCCACCAGGTATGTCACAAGGTCTGTTTTTATTTTGCATTTTTGCTTTGGTAATTTTAGCATTTCTGGGTTTCATGCTTTCTTCTGACAGGTGGGATCTATCTTTAGAAACGGTGAACATAAAAGATTCCCTTGAGCATGGGTTGTAACAAAAACTTCAGGACAAAGACCAAATATTATGGGACTTAATATAAAATCTGAAGGAAATGTCAAAATTGCATCACTTTCTAGAGGGCCCCTATTGCCTGAGAGAGCCCAATGGACCAATTGTCTGTGCTTTTCTTGTCTGCCACTTCTTTTGCCAACAATTTCCTCCCGAGGACAGTGTCTTTCTGGACTTAATACATGCCTGAATGGCTTCAGCTCTGCACAGTCTATCCTGAGCTGCAGATGACTGCCCCAGTGTGTCAAGTAGGACCCTGAACCATCCACAATTCCTCCTGCGTGACTGAGCCTCCATAGACTGAGGCACGCAGCTGAACAGTCCTTGGGAATCCTTGTCCGTATTGCCGTCGCCTGGTAGAGTCCCTGCTTAAAGTTAGGAAGGGACATTGATTTTCTGTGCTTTATTTTTCATGGCTATAACCTCTAGTGTGATGCCTACAGGGCTACTTTTCAGCATAAAGTAGCAGGGGGCTGCACAGTACCCTTGAAATTTCCTCATAGTGGTAGAAGGAATCCTGCTTGGACCGAGACAGATGCCAGAACCAGCAGGCTTCCAGCTACACAGCTCTCCAAGATCCTCCAAAAGAAAAGCTTCCTACCCGTGCAAGTCCGATATTTCATTATAATCACTTCTGCCAGATGTTAACTAATCAGCCCTGCCAGATCTCGACCAAGGTATTTTGGCATTTGAGCTCACTCTCACCCTCCTCAGGCTCTTTCCAGCTACTACAATAGTCTCTCCGAACAACAGCAATAGCCAGGAACTCACAGGCAATGACTGTGCACATGCATCAGCTGGTGCACTCCCCATGCTGGCTGTGGCTCTGAGCTCATCTCTTTTCAGATTAAATGGTTCCGTCTACGCAGCATCCATTTCCTCATGGTGAAACACGAACTGGTATCTAGAAAGGCGAATGTAGTAGTATGGCTTCTTGAGAACAAGAGGAAAAAGATGGTCTGGTGGACACATATGCTAGCACTGTCCCTCCCAAAGATGAGACCCATACATAGACAAAAAAAAAAAATAAAATTCTGAACTTCATAATTTGTGCAGCAAAATTATTGTTATAACCTCCCCTGTTTTACTGTCCCACTCCAATATGCTGCCTTTGTCTCACATTCACTATTTGCCCTTACGTGTCTCACGGGTGACTGCTGGGCAATGTATACTCAAAGGCACATTCAGGGGCTTAGATATGTTATGATTCCTAGCAAACAAACCCAAATATACGTGTTTGCCACCTGGTCAAACAATCAGAATCATTACCCACTTCAAGACATCCACCTTCCTCTACTGTAATGGCTTATTAGCAACTATTATAGTGCTATAGTATAGCAAAGGTGCCTTCTGGATGCAGAAGAACATATGAAACACACTACCTTTTGTTGTAACACAACTTACTGTGTTTTTTTAGGAATGACAACTACCTGTAAATCTGTTTGGTTTAGGGTGCCTTTTGCAACATCTCTAAGTGGCCCACTGGAAAAAATATGATTATTCAGTTTACAAAGATGAAGACACTTTCAGGACTGTGAGTTATATTTCTCAGAATGGCTATGACTAAATGGAGACAAGGCACTTTTAAAAACCTCAGGAAGAAATTAAGTTTAGCTGCCCTTTCCTAAAGCGGCAATCTGATGGACTTTACCCTACTTGTAGCCAGAATTTTGACCACCATCAACTCATACAAGGTTTACATATGGTAAAAATCAGAAAGCAGATAAATTATGTTGTTGGATGTTGAGCTAAAACAAAATACTATTTAATGAGCTTGAAGAACGGCCTGTACTTGTTCAGAAAAAACTGCTCTTTTATGTCCCTAAAGGGTTGTCAGTTGCCTTGTCAGACTGATCCCTACCCCTGCTCCAGACTAGGCTGGACCACATTTCTCCCCCATTTACACCACTGTATAACAGAGCAGAGATGGTGGGACTACCTGGGCAGAGTGAGGTGTGGGCTGTCCTGGCAGCTGCAATGGCACTGCTGTTTTATCAGTTGTGTAATGATGCTTCAAAGGGCCACGGGAGACC
>VZRE01017417.1:0-27120 GCA_013396775.1 Cephalopterus ornatus
CATCGAGGTCTCCCGTGGCCCTTTGAAGCTGTAAAGTCACCGCATTTCTCCCTCCTGCAAAAGTGTATGCCCATGAGTATCTAAGCTGACATGACAGGTTTCGTAGGAACTCATGATTGTGCTGAACTAACATGCTCTAAAAATAAGATGGATTTCTTATCTTGGATGATGTATAAAAACTTTATAAAAATTTTAATTTCTAAATATTTTGAACTCTATGATTGCTGTAATTTTTAGTGTCTCAGACCATATGCTTTTTTGCCAGATATATCACTGTAATATGTATCTTGTTCACAACTGCAGAGCATTGCTGGCTCACATTCAGTAAGTGCATCACTAGATCCCAACACAGTTTTCCCTATCTTGCCTTTATTTGGTCCAGCATCTTGCTCTATCTTGCATTCATTCCTGCCAAAATATGGAACAAATTCTTTGAGGTTTAGAAGCATTGCAATTTGTACACTCATCTTCCCCATATATTTTCTGAGACTTTTCCCGAGTTTCTCAAGGTAGTTTGGATTTCTAATTCTATCCTTTAGTGCGATTTCTGTACCGGTAAGATAGGCTCTTATTCTTTCATTCAAGTCATTAATGAAAATACTGAAGAGCATCACACCACTGAAGGACTTTACCCTGCACAGTCCCCCCGTGTGACAGCAAATGACCAACCAGCTCTCTCTGTATATCATGCTCTGCGGTTCTCTTTTCCCTTCATAGTTGTTTCAGCTAATTCAGATTTCCTTAGTTTCTCTGTGATATTATTAAGTGAATGTGATATGGCAACATCAAAGATCTTCTTAAAGTCATGATAATGTTCTGTTTACTGCTTATTGCCAACAACAAAGTTAGACTGTCTGGCCTCCTCTTACGTCGTTTGAAGATAGACGTCATGTTCGTTCATCTGTCAGAGCTCGCCAAGCCTCCAGGAGCTCTCAGGAAAAGCTACTACGGATCTCTGGTTGCCTCAGCCAAATTTTCTGCTGCTGTGATTCTATTATCTTTTAACGAGATGTTGAGTGCTCTCTGTGAAACAAAAGATGTTTCACATTTCCTGGCTTTAAACAATCTGTCCACGGTCAGACAAGAAGTAGTCAGCAGAGCTACAGACTACCCACCCTCACACCGAGAGAGGTCTCTTCTGTAACTTCCTAGATTGAAGAATCATGCAGTTCTCCACTTTACCTGTCAATTGGTAGGTGCCTTGCAACTTTGAACAGCCTAAAGCACACAACAGAAACCGATGAAAACTTTAGGTCTGGCAACATCAGAGCTCAGACCCCAGTCACAGTCAACTTGTGCAGTTCACTTCTCAAGTTAATTGCTAGAACAAAATGTAGAAATTTTGAAATTTCCTGCTGAATGGCTATCTTGGAGAGAAACAAATAAGAATAATTTAAAAAAGCTTTTTTTCTTTAATTTTTTCTTCTCAAATGAGACAGATCATTAATCCACGAAGCTATTTCTGTGGAGATACAGGCAGACCAGGAATTTTCCACCACAGAGTGGGGAGCCTGGCAGTCTAAAGACATCTACAGATTTCCAAAGATGCTGAAATCAGAAACTCTGACCTTAGAGCTTCCATGGTACTACAAGGATGGCAGGTTTTCAGGTGGATATATGCAAGTAGTAAAACACCCACTTAAAATCCAAATCATGAACAGTTTTTCAGCTACTGAATAACTTAAACTACCCTTTACATACAGTCAATGACAAAATATTTCAAAGAAAATTACTGAATGTTTCTTCTGTGACTTCCACTGCAATTGATTGCACTAGTCAAGAACAAGATGTTTTGGTAGTTTTTTTCAAGAGACAGCACTGGTTAAAATTTACATTAAAAAAAAAAAAGGACAAGACAATTTACCTAGAATAAAACCAATGGAGGAAGGAATGTGTCAATTAAAAAACATGATTGCAAGAAGCACATAAATTAATTTCAATAATTTCAATTATCTGTTAATTTTTTTATGGTAGAGCATATTGTTTCAAATATGATTAAGATTATGCTTGCTTTGTGTGATTTGCTTTGCTTAGCTATAGAAAATATGAAAACTACCATTCTATTATGTTACAATTATAAAACATATTTTACATTATAATATCTTGATGTTATCTGAATAAAACAATTACATGGTTCTGAATAATTTTTCTCATTCTGTGGGAAGCTGGTAGATGATATTTCTTGTTTGATTGTCAATTAAGACAAATTTGAAAGTGTCAAGATTTTCCACAAGCTGAATTCACAATCTTACCAGCCTCAAGGAGAGGAAAGGAAAGGAATGTGCAAGTCTGGGTATTTATACAATAAGTACAAATGATGGTATTTCCATCCAAATGAAAGGTTTATTTATTCAACACAGGTGAACCAAAACCATGACTTAAATATCACTCCAACTTTTGTTTACATTCTTTAAATAGCTATGAATATGGCTGGAGAGCAGCTGCTTACATGTGTAAACACACTTCCTGCCTATACTTGTTTCTATAATTTCCAATAAAGTTTGCAAGTCCTGTATTATAAATACCTTTTCCATGCATTGTTCTACATTTCATGCAAGTATATGACATTCGCAAACGTACAGAGGCTTCCAGGCAAAAGCAACTGCCCTGGTTTTAGGCCTCAGGCTAAACTCTGGGCTTCTCTCTTCTATCCAAAAAAACAGCAGTATAGGTCTGTGGAGAGAGTAAACAACACTGTTCTGCTAATTTTAGAAGATCCTGAAGATCTAAACTTCCATAGTTTATACAGAATATAAGATGGGATAAACTCAGTGTCATTATTACATGAGGAAGAATTAGACTGAAAACTGTGAAATAATCAGCTTGGCTTTAGCAGTATTTCAATTTTTCAAAATAAGACTATTCACCACTATAGAATAAAATAGATCATCTAATACATAATTATAAGCATCATTATTCAATACTGATACTTGTTCCTTGGCTGTAGAAGATTAGAGCCTTATCTCAAAAACTCTTGTGAGGGTAATTCCCCTTGTACAGAGAAAAGGCCTTTCTCTTATAGGATAACCTTAAGAGGAAAACAAGGAAGGAATATATTTAAGTATCATCTTGAGATGAAGCCAGGATACCACTCACATATGTATCTGTACATTAATGAAGAAGCAATCCCCAGTTCTCACCATTTAGATGCAGCCTGACTGCTCAAAAGGTAAATAAAAAAATACAACCTCTAAGTACAGTGGAGAACCAATTGCTCAGACGTGTTAAAAACAGCCTCCTGGCTTTTCTCTTGTCAGAGCAGATTTGTTTATAAGGACGTGAGACACAAGCATGCAACGAAACACAATCCAGATAATCCATTTGTTTGTATAGGCAATTATTTGAACAGCCTGAATGAATGATACTAATATAAGGAGATTCCTGAAAGGACTGTTTCCAAGTGATCAATGGATAAAAGGATACCTACTGTTACAGTACACTTTAAAGAAGGTTAGAGAGACCTTAGTCTTGGCAGGAAAATCAGGTACCAGTGGCACTCCTGAAGATAAAGACTTGTTGAAAGAAAATGATACTTTACTAATTCCTTCCTTCCCTCTTCATCATAGAACAAGGTGTGCCATGAGATAGGATATCTCTAAATGACAGTAGTAGAGAACAAAAAGCTGATGATAAAATTAACATAAATGAATTCTGGCTATCCTTGCATATATCCCATCTAACTTACCAAGAATAATTAACAATGAAAATTAAGTACATGAGATGATAGGCAATGTGTTTGCTGACTGTCTCTGTACAGTTAGAGGCATTAGAGGATCTAATGAGTGCCAGTGAACTTGAGTCTAGAATTCTCTATATAAAAATTTTCATCAGGATTTCTATTCTGTTGAAGTCTCAACAATAAAACCAAGAGCTGAATACTTTAAAGTCTGATTTCAAACTGAAACACCACAGCACTGACAGTGTATTTATTCACCTTTAATAACAGATGCTGATTTATAATTCTGCTGATAAAGTAGAGCAAATACACAGTACCCTTCTCCTCCTGATAAGAATACAGAAATATCAATATGTGATTTTGTAAACAGATAATTTTTAAAGAGTTTTTACCTAGAGCTGGTAAACAATATCTGGTGCCAAAAGCACAAAAAGAAGTATATAGAAAGGCTTTTAAAAAGGAAAAGAAAGCTCAGAAGAATATAGATACTTAATTAGCATCAGTCCTCTCTAAACTTGTGATGGACATGAGCTAAAACAGTCAAATGTCTAATTATTTATTTTCACACTCCTTTAACTAAATATTGGGTTTGGACAAATATACACATTACTTGGGCTGGAATCTGCATCGTAATGCAAGAGTCCCTGTATTCTGTATAATACACACTATTCTCATCCATGTTAAATTCTTTCCAGTAGTTTCTAGAATTAAATATGCTTAATTCATGAGTGTGAAGATATTTGAAATTATAAACATCTGTCCCCAGTCTTCCTATGCAATATAAGGATTTCATTCTTACAAAAGTAAAGGCAATGTTCCCTTTCCTAATATTCTGAATCTCTGGATTCAAGCAACATTTTAGCATATGCCTCAATGTACCCTTAACAGAGGGCAATACCTTGAGAACAGTGGTTCAGGCTAACATCTGCAGCTGTGCTCTGGTTGCAGCTTCTGCAGACAGGCACCCGCCACACACACATGTAGAGATCTCACGTAGTTTCTGGGTGCCAATTATTTCTTTGTCAGAAATAATCTCATTGGTAAATACCTACGTAGCGGAACAATTGTTCAGATGGTATCTAGAGCAGTTGCCTCTTTTGCAGACCCTTCTTCTATTGCCACCTTCAAGAAGGGCTCATGCCCCAGAAACGCTGTTCAGCTCTTTCAGCTCACCTAGCAGTGTGCTGTCTCTACCTACAATCTTTGTCCTGCCTGTCTCCCTTCATAGCTGGATACTGCAAACATTTGCTAGGAAATCATGAACATGCCCTTTGCAGAGCATGTGCAACAGATCAAAAGCTTTGGGAATATCTCTGTTCCACCCTATAGATGGTCTGTGCAGACACACTGAACCTGTACTTTCGGGACATGGGGATTTAAGCTCCAACAGCTCATACTTTACACCCAGAGGCTGTCTGATGTTTACTGCAAGTTTTAGCTTTGTTGTCCTTACAGAGCACAGACATCCAACATGTGTGCTAAAGATGTGTCTGGAGCTTGCCAGATATATGCCAGTCTGGACAAATATGTAAATTCTTCCAAATTCCCACCTCAAAAAAAAGGATAGGCCTTCAGTGTTCACAGTGGGAGTGTCGACTCTGAGGCTTGCTATGAGTTTTCCATGGGTATTTAAGAAAGAAACAAACACAAGTCTCTTTTATTCATCAACTAACCCCAGAGAGCCAAGGGGATGACCAGCTCATCCAGTCTGGACAGGAACATACTCAAGAGGGACGGACATGAGGACAGGGTAAAGTAAAACAGACCTCCGCATTTTTCAGTCCACATCTGGGTCCAGACTGAAATGTGACTTCCCAGTTTCATCCCTCTAAACTAAAGCGGCCCTTCTAGAAAACAGAGAGGTTACAGTTGTTCACAGACAGAGACAGGAGCAACACAGACACTTGCAGATCCTGAGAAGCCTGTTTCCTCTGGTCAGCTTTAGGTTAAAACAGCTTCTCTGACTCCTCTAGAGAAGAGGATCACTGCACTGGGCCAGTAAGGTAATGTGCATCATGAGGTGGTGGCAGGAGACGAGCTTTTCTGTCCAAAAGGCAGTTTTGTCCAAAAGGAAATTTTCTACTTTCCAGTCTCAATACTCGAGGCAGAAAAAAAGCATCTGGAGGCAAGAGGCAGCTGGTCCCTGAGCAGAGAAGAGATGCTCACTCATAGGGTGGTGGCAAGTTGAAAGCAAGAGGCAGCCACCTAAGCCACAGGCCATGCAGCAACCTACTATTAGCATTTAGACAGCTCTCAAGTGCTTTACAAATGTATTTTATCGCTACTTAACCTCTCTTCAGTTCCATTTCTCCATGCTTATTCAACAAGCCAGTGGCTGAGCTGGAAAACATATTTCTTGCCGGCTTCAGACTTTGCCAGGAACAGAGGTGCTACTTTAGTAGCTCCCTGTAGATGCTCTTCATGCCTAGCAACAATAAACTGCTATTTTTTTTAAAGCAGATTAATTTTAGGGAACTCCAAGTAATAGAAAAGGCAAGTGCAAAGCTCCTAACTTCAAATTTTAAGGCAAAAGTATAATCCATGTTCATCAGCGTTTTCTTTTCCCTGCCAACAGTACCACTTTATTACCTACAGCCCCTTCAGCTAAAGATATAAGAGTTCAGCTTATTTTACTCAGCCACCCTGAGGAACATATTTCTGCCAGCAGCATTCATCTAAACCCTCTTTAAAACATATAAAATCAGTGGGGCTCCTTCATACTCCACCCAGACAGAATTTGGATCAGCTTCTTCCTTTCCTCTAGTGACTCTGATGCCCTTTTCACCAAGCAGTGTTATGCACAAGAAGTACTTGTCTGAAAGGCTCTGCCATAACATGGGCATTTAGGCTGTGTCCTGCAGGGAAGAGCCCCATAGTGTTTTTGACAATTTCCATAAAAATTTCTGAGTGTTACATTTTGAGTGAACTTTGCCTCAAAATATCATTTTTGTAGGAACCATGGATGCTGAATTCGAAGACAGCATGTTGATTTGGTCTGGGCAAAGTTCATACAGAGGGTGAAGGAAGTGAACCCTATGTGCAGGGAGGAAAAGCATCAACATCTTCTGGATGGCTTTACAGCACTGCATTAGTGTGCACCAGAGCTGCAGAGATTTACTTTAGATAAAATGAAACTGCTTGTCTAGCCTGAGAGAAATTCAAACACTGAGCAGTGGGCAACCAGTAAGAAGGAATTTGTATCTGCTGAAATGCTGTTGAAGTTACTATTTAAAACATTTCCTCTAGAATACAGCCTCTCTATAAGACAGTTAAAGACAGCTGAGGTGATATGATCTCACATACCTCCAGACATTAACACTAGTTAAACCTGGGGCTCTTCATCATTTATTTTAGATACTTCCTTCAGGATTAGGAAAATTGCTCACTTTTCTCCCTTGAGCGCAGACAGACATTAAACAACAAGCACTGACACAGAAGACTATTGTCACCTGAATTCCCCTTCAGCTGTCAAGGGACAGTTTTTAACCTGGCACTACCTTTTCAAACTAAACAAACACTGGTTTTCCCTCTGCAATGAGGAGGAATCAATCTTTAATCAACTGAGCTAATCCATTTTCTTTACTCTTTTTACCATGAATGAAGTAAGAGGTAGCAAGTTTCCCAGTCAAGAGTGGAAAAGAGTTGTGAAACAATGCAAGGAAGGAAAGGGGAAAGGGGAGAAAGCACCTGAAATAGCAAAGAGGGGGAACCAGTGCAGCTGAGGAAACAAGAGGGAATTCAGAGAAACAGAACAGAAAGGACTAAAGATCTGGAGGGAGAGAACAGTAATGAAAGTACAGAAGTAACAAGTACGTGTTATTCATGAAATATGATTTTAAGAATATCTTGAGGAGTGCCAGAAAATTTTTTAAGATGGGTATTCACTGAGATGAGATCACATTCAATTCTGTTACCCCGAAGGCTATGAAAGATCAGGAGGACTAGAAAAAAGACAAATTGTTTAAAGAGGAGGTATAGAGAATGTGGCAAAAAAATCCAAGAGAAATACGAGGAGAAATTTGCCTGAAGCTGACATCTGGTAGGCTAAGTCTCCCAAAATGGAAAGAGCTTCACTTGAGCTTCATGGAGCTTTTCTTCATGAAAAGAGCTTCACTTAGGCTTATTAAATACCAATAGAACACTAAATATTTTTTCAAAACAAAGAAAATCTTTCTATGTAAAGTATTTATATTTCTATATTATGCTTCTAACTTCTACATGATTTTCACATGTACCTTAGTCTTTTGCAAATTGCATTTAAAAAATATGTCGACAAGAAAATTTTCATTGAGTGCAAAAGGTTTTAGATTTATTCAGAATGTAAAGGTATATATTCCAGCCTGTGTGCCTATAGACTAAAACACAGTAGTCTGGTTTTAAATTGTGCAAAATTTTCCATCAGGTTCAGTGAGGGCAATACAAAAGACAGAATAAAGATTAAATGAAAAATCGCTCTATGGGTTTGTCTCCCATGATATTTAAGGCAGTCTGTATTGTGCTGTCCTTGTCTGCCAAATTTTGGCAGCTGTACAAAAGGTGTCTGCACTAACTGGGACAATCTCAAATGAAGGTGCCTTAGAAATTACTCCTGTGACTACTGCCCAACCCTCTGTCCAGCAGCAGGGACTACAGGAAGGTGAGACACACACAAATGGGATCCTGTAGTTACTCTACACAGACTGTCTGTGGCAGGGAACACGCAGCTCACAGGGGGATACCCAGCCTATTGCAGGATTTGGATAGGGGCAGGGTGGTGTAGGCAGGGCTCTGCCTGAACATACACAGAAACCTGGCTTTGATGGGTGGTCTGCACCAAGGTTCCACGTTACCCAAGAAACCTCATTGAGCACCTGTTTGTAAATCACAGAAGGACTGAACAGACCAGAAAAGCAGAGACGAGTTCCATCTGTTCAGCCCCTTAGTGACCTTTCTGTATCAAGGAAAGGAACCAGTGAAAGCGAAGGACAGGATGCAAAGTGGAGGTGAGCAGTGGCAGAGTAAAGGGTTGAAAAATTAAGAAAAAATTTCAGCCCGATGTTTACATTTGACAAACCAGATTGAAAGCTGAAGAGATGAAGTGTATCCGTCTCTGTCTCTCTAACAGCCTTGTTACTACGTACTGGACTCATACTTTTGACACCCCACTTCACCTTGCATTAGATTGAGTTAATAACCCTGAGCCACAGCTCTCCTGATCCCAAGTTTAACAACCCTCTGCAGTTAAATGGGGTTGGCACCGCTTGGTGAGACTGAGCTGGGCTGCTTGTTCAGAATACCTAAGGGTATTCTTCATCAGAGCATCTCATTTTCCATAAACTGTTCTTTTAAATGCTTGAGTGATCACTCAAAGTTGGTCAGATGACCAATCATGCGCAACAGGGAACAGAGGATTCATTCTCTGGCATGTTTACAAATATAAAAAGGCATGGGTTTTTTCACAGCCAGGGTGGGCTTTTTACTTTCTAATTAAAGGTGAACTCCGTACAGGAGAAAATTGCAGCAAGTGCAATTCATCCAACAGGCCTTCGACATTTTGCAGTGTGCACTTTTAATCTTATCCAATTTGGTTTGTTTCCTCCATCGATCATCAAAGGCACTTAAACATGTAGCTCAAGTTTACATTTCAGATACTAAAGGTTAATAGTCTCTGCCCAAAATTTTACAGCTAATCAGGCTGCATAAACAGCACTACAGAATAACTGCTGGTAGTGGTCACAGCCCTTTCCAGACCTCCTTTTCTCGTGGAAACCCAAAGGAATCTGTCCCCCATCAGCTCTGCCCCCATGCCAGCGATTCTCAGCAAATTACCAAAATTAGGCTTTACCCCTTTAAGAGTCACTCACTGGAAACTAGGCTCAAGTTGCATTGTTTGGCTGCTGAGACATTGGATTAAAAGTGAAATTGTGAGAATAAATTAGTTGTGACAATTGACTAGGAAGATTAGATTCCCAGAGTCTGACTACAGAATTTGCAGACCATGAAAGTGATACCCTGGTGAGGGGAGGAAGGACTTCTGGATCGCTTATGGCTCCTTTCTGCTCTTAAGCAGAAACTCGGTCAAATTTCCTCAGCCTCCTACTGTTTTTCTAATCATTATAAATACTTTCTAGCAGTAACATTACTATTTTTTTTTTCCTTGACACTTCATCTGGCAAGTGGAAGTACATCCTGTTTCTTCTTACCTCATTTGGAGACTGCTTTGCTGATTTTTCTGGAGCATTTTGCGCATCAGTGGAGCCGATGTGGATTTGAATGAGTGGGCAGGGTCTGGAGGAAGGCTTTCAGGACACACATATTTTTGCAGTTCCTTTGTCTGGCACTTGATGGAAATCTGGGGCCTTGACGGTGTGCAGACACTGAGAGCGAAGGACAAGGATGTACAAGAGGAAATTTTCATGGAATTAAAGCACATATATACAGACTACCAATACAATTGAAAATTGAAATTCCCCAGAGTATGGTATCGGGAAGACTGTCAGAGTGAGTACAGCTCTGAGGAGCCTCAAAGATTCTCTCCAAGGAGGAATCAGATAAAACAGTTTAGCATGAAAAGTATTCACAAAGGCATCCCTGATCACAACAGCCACTGCACAGGAGAGGGATCAAATCCATGTTATAACCAAAGCAAAACCTGCGGAGGGAGCTCAGAAATTTCTCAGCATCAGGGTATCTTCCCCAAGGAGGAACTTTGCATAAACAACCTTTGTAGAGGAGGTGGTGATGCTGCCCAATACAGCATAAACAAATTTGCCTGTGAGATGCTGTATAAATATTTGAAATGGAAGAAAAGCTTAACATAAGAATCGTCTCAGCCATAAAGTAATGAGCCAGGCTCGCCTGGCCAGGCAGCAGGAGAGGTCACAGATCTCTAGTGAAATCAAAACAAGTGCCCACGCAGGAGAAGCACCAATCAATGACCTGTGAGAGATGAAAAGACATCCAAAAAACATCTTTGCTAAATCACAGACCCCACAGTGAGACAATGACCACCTCAGAGGGAGAGCCTTTCTGATGGGGGCTGTTTTGTTGGAAACAGAGAATCCACACAGGAGAGAGACTTAGGAAACCCGTCATATGGGAAAAGCCCTGTCCCCTGAGGGAGTCCTTGCGGAAGAGAGGCCTAGTTGAACAAAAAGATGATTTCTTCTTTGCTCCTACACTAGGAACAAGGTGTTTGAGTTCATATGTAAGTACTTGAGGAAGCTTCCTGAGCACTTTCCAGTTGGAGAGACAGGGACTGAGGAGATGAGAGAAGGATGAGTAGTGAGATGGGCACTGAAAGGTGTTGTGACACCAGGGAAAAGGAGGCAGGTGTCTCAAATCTGTGTTTCAGTTCATCCTGAATGACTGTTGGAATAAGGAGCCCAAGAGAAAGTCAGTTGCCAGTAATATGGAAGCATGTTGGAGAGAGCATCCAGTTTGGCCAGTGGTTGGATCAAGAAGAGAGAGGCGTGAGCAGGGAAGTGCAGGTTCTTTTACAGAGGTCGAAAACAGTGCCTTACTAATACAAGGACTTTAAAATGCCACATTCCTGTTTTGTTTCAACATCTTCTCATATCCTGCTTCTAGGAAATTCCAAAAATTGCTTCTTTGGAAACTGCATTTCTTGTACGCAGTCCATTTTCATTTTCGGAGGATGCACTTAAATACCCTCTGTCTTGTGCTAGAGCAAAGGGTTAATATCACTCCAGCCCTTGTGAAACCTGGTTGCTGTTCCTATTGCAATTAATCAAATTTAATTAAAGAAAAATAATAAATAATCAAAATTAATAAATGCAATCTGGCCCTTGATAGACATTTTATATTGATGTTCCAGTCATCAGAACTACCTGAAGCACACAGTTTTGAAAACCTGATAAACCTTTCCCTGACTGGAGCAGTCTACAGAAGCAGGGTGACTCCCAGAAGAGGGGTGCATGGCTCCGCCAGGAGGCACTTGCACACTGGTAGTGGGTGCTGACCCAAGCAGTGCAGGCAACTTGATCATAGCTGTCACGTATTCACAATGAAGCAAAAAGGGGAAAAAGCATTTCTGAGCTTACTGCGGCTCAGAAAGATGGAAACGTGGGTTTCTCTGGCAGTCTGTGAGGTACAGGAGTTTGTTCTGCCACTTAAGACTTTCAGAGTACTAAGAATCATAGAACAGAATCAGCCGGGTTGGAAAAGACCTCTGAGATCATCAAGTCATCAACCCCTGGTCCACTACCACCACAGTTGCTAGATCATGGCACTAAGTTCCTTCCGAAACTACAGTCAGTTTCCACTATTTCTTTCCTTTTGTCAGTAACGACTGATCAGAACCTACTGCAGTTCATTGTGGTGACATTTTTGCGCTACTGTCTCCTTTTCATCAGCTAAACCCCCTCTGTCTAAACCCCTCCTGCTGTGGAGCCTGCACATGCCCCTTTGTGCTTCCATTCCATACAAACCACCAGCAGCACAGTGATTTTGGGGAAGGCTCAAGGAAACTGCCACGCTTTTCATGCCCAGGGAAACAGAGGGATAGTCAGAGTGTCCAAACACCAAGGGATAGTTCAGTGAGGAGTTTTGACACTGATGTGGGAAGGGAGAAGAAAATGTTACATCAGGCTGAGGAGTCCCCTGGACCATTATTTTTTTTTTAAGTACAAGAAATCAAAGCCAGATCCAGGGTAGGCAGGAGCCAGAGAGTCTCGGTCAGTGGTGTCCACCACAAGCATGGCCAATTCATGGAGGAAAATCTTTGTGTAAAAATCAGTGAATGAGGCACAAACACACATTAAGTCATGGAAAGCATGGTGTTGATGACGTTAGAGGTCAAAGGGAAGAAGAAGATGGTTACAGGAAATGAAATCTGATTTACCAACATGTTTCATTTCAGCTTTCTTTGGTTTCAAAATATTCCCACATACAGTTCAAATCCGTGTATGTATATGTATATAATTTCTGTTCAAGCTGAAACTATATATCAGAAATTATGCATTTCACAGGTAAACTTAGTTCTATTATGCAAAGGGACAGTTTTCTGTCTCCTTACAAGAAAAGAAGACTCTTGTGCTTCAAAAACAATGGCAGATGGGTTTTGATAAAAAAAACTACAGTACTCTATCTTCTGCTATCACAGAAGATTTCCACTCATGTTCCAAAACAGGGCGGATGGTGTACCCCTTATCTTCAGAGGTAATCAGTCGCATCTTGTGTCTGATATAAAGAAAACCATATGTTGTTTCCAGCTGGTCATTCTGCCTTAGAGTAACAGATACACTTATTATTAAAAACAAAACAAGCAAAAAAGAAAAAACAACAACCAACCCTCCCCCATCCCCCCAAAAAACCCCACAAAACAAAATCCACAACCAGAAAAAGCTATTAAATTCAGTCACTGTGCATTTCCCATCAAAGGCACCACAAATCCTGCAGAATAACTCCCACTCCTCTGCAGCTCTGTGCGTTCAGCATGTGAAGGATTCAGAAGCACCGTACGGGTTGGTTACCTGGCAGTCTGTTGTCTACAACAGCCTGAAGGAAGAAGCATTTTGTTTCAGGTTTCTAAGAATTTAAACCTGCGAGTAGTCATGAAGGGTATACACCGAAACAGACTGCGGGGCTTCCTTTTTTATTTTGCCCTTGCTTGTAGACTGAAGGATTTCTTTGTCATAACTTTAAAATCTTAAAGAAAGAAATCAGGACTGCCCTTCAGAGTGGTGATCTCCTGCAAACTGAGAGGGGCAGCTCTCCCCTCAAGGTAAATAACCTGGCCCTGCTCTTCCAAAGACATTTAGAAATTCTCGTTTTACCCATTCCATGGGCAAAGATGATACCTAATACTGAATTTTTCATAAATTTACAAAACTAGAGGAATATCATTTAAAAATTCAAACCCATACTGCAGGATGTTTGCTCAATTTCATGGATTAGAATATTCTGAGTTATGAGACAAAGACTCAATTTTTATGAACATTGATCCTTCATAATCCATGCCATCCCCTTGGTCTGTGCCACATTAAACTCATGTTCATAAAAACTTCCAAGGCTAATAAACATACTTTTTTCTTAATTTTGCACACTTTTTACAGCTTTACATTCACCAGTCAAGTGTAACTGGAATCTGCTTCCATTGAGAATCTTTCTTTCATTTTAGTTTTAGGTGGACATAAGACATAAATGACTTTCTACCTCACAGGGAAACTCAACACACAACTCTGACTTGAGATTTTTGTCTACACATAAGTAGCATTTATCCCTGAAAGTTTTATATATATATTTGACCCTCATAAAAATGTCAAAACAGCTTAAATCCCTAGCTTTAGAACTGCAATAACACCCAAAATGATGGTATCATCCACCTCCTCTCTGGTCATCCTGTTTCAGTGCTTCACCACCTTCACAGTAATGAATTTCTTCCTAATATCTAATCTAAACATACCCTGTTTTAGTTTAAAGCCATTACTCCTTGTCCTATCACTACATGCCCTGCTAAAAAGTCCCTCTCCATCTCTTTTGTAGCCCCCCTTTAGGTACTGGAAGGTGCTCTTAGGTCTCTCTGGAATCTCCCCTTCTCTAGGCTGAACAGGTGGCCCCAGCTCTCTCAGCCTGTCTTTAAGGAGAGGTGCCCTGGAAATTCTTCAGCCCTCAACCATCTTCAGGGCCATCACACAGGTTCAAACCTTTCCTGAGCTGTGAGGTCGACAGCTGGGTCCAGTACTCCATGTGTTCAGACATATCTCTACTTGTCATGGTGATAAAGGTCTTGTCAGCATGCAGAGCAAAGACTTTCCAGCAAGCAATTACTCTAAAAATATATTTACTAGGAATTTTTAGTTTTATTGTCTTCAAAGATGGGGAAATTTCCTTTTCTGAGGCCCTTTTCTTCTTTGTAAGTTTATTAATTCTAGATGTGTTTCTGATTTTACTGGAAGTGTACCACTACCTTACTACAAATTAGTCCAAAACTCATGCCAAATTAAATATTGACATGTGTTTTCTTTCCTTCCAAAAAGTTAAGACTTACAGTTGAAAAATTTTTTTACCCATATCTGAACAAAAAACATTTACAAAACAAACACAGAATGCTTAACAGAGGTCTTTACACAGAATGCCCACTTGCAAACAACTCTAAAGGCTCTGAAGAATTTTACTTTTCACATAATCCAACGAAAACATTTTGTGGTTTGGGAATTTTTTTCACCTGATTTTCCACTGCACCTATTTAAACTTTATGAAAATTTATGCTACCAAAAGAGAAAAAAAATTAACTGTACGAGTTAGGCAATTATATCATCAATGCGCCTGCTGTCTGAAATGCAGCACTAAAAGCATTACTCATTACAAAAACCTATTCTGAAAGCATTTACCCACTCCGAGTGAATCACAGAAAGCCTCTGCTGTTCAGCAATCAGAAAAATAAGCCTATAAACAGAACATGAACCTTAAGGCCTGGGGCAGCATATTAAAAGAGAAACATTTATACATGTACAGGTAGTTATAAAAATTAGATGGACTTGTTTCCAAATCTGTAGAAGCAGACACCTTTCTGTCAGGAGGTTGTGGTTTAAGGTGCAGAGAAATCGATGTGCTTAAAGCTGCAGGTTTTACAGTTTTTAATGGGATACGGAGGCCCAAGTCCTACTTGTATCTCAAGAAACAATATCACGTTCTTGAAATAAACACCAGCCAAACATTTTATGTACCTAAGAGGGCTGCACTGTTCCAACAGTGGTATACTTACGGCATGCAGCAAGAAAAACATTTTTCTTTGTAAAATAAACCCATCAATTTTGCCTGCTAATAGTCAATGAATTACTAAAACCCTGTGAATTTCAAATCCTTCCTCTGAGTCCCTCCATCCAAGCTGGCACACTGAGTGCAGGCTGTTCTGCTACCATGAGGAGTAAACCCTTTATAATGGGAAATCCAAAAGGGATTTCAAGAAAGAGGTGGGGGGGAAATGTCAGAAATGGTGAAAAATGACCCTTTCCCTGCAGAAATTGATCTCAGTCATCTCCAGAGATTTTCCACATGCTCCAAAGCAATAAAGAAAGTCATACTTCTTTCCTCTTCCTGGTATTAATGAGAATTTAAATCTTTAAAGTTTTACCCTTCCAGTAGTTGTTTTTCAAACTTGGTGTATCCAGATGTGGGTGAAACAACATCTGCTCCACTTACCAGAGACAAAAATCCCCTGGACTCCTGACTTTAAAAAAATAAATATAGAAGAAAGAGATGAAATATCACATATACTGTACCTACTACTCTTTAAAGGACACTTGGGTTTTAAAATATATATCTTCCAGTACTCTACTGAAAGAAATTTATACATTGTATGCCAGAAATACACATAACATTATATTACGTCAGTTTAAGTATAAAGGAGGTTTATACCATAAACTGTGTGAAAATAAGCATTATATAGATGATAAAACTGATTGTTTTTCTTATTGTTATATTTTTTTAAATACGTTTTATAAAACATTTTATCCTTTACATTATAATTGACTTTCATTTTCCATTTGAAAGAATTCTCTTTCCTTGTGATGGAGAACATTATAATGTGAAAATAGATCATCCTGATTCTCATAGACCTTTTTTAAAGCATATAGACATTTGAAGAATGTACTTTGCTCTTTCTCAATAAATCTGTACTTGTTATCTTGACACAACATTCACTTTTACTTAAGAGTTAACAGAGTGCTACTGCCTACAGAGAAGACGGTTAATCTGACTGCAGCTATATCAAGAAAGAAAATGAGCACTCTTTTGCTAAAGCACCAGATTGTTTCCTTACCTTGCTAGACACCTGTGTGCCTTCTAGAAAGGTGTGTCAAACCAATATCAACAGTTGTTTTGATTAAGTCTCATTAGGAGCACATTCATACCGAATCTCTTTTTGTATTTGCTATCAGTTTTAAACCTCAAGGTCATGAAGAACTGGCAAAGCAATGGCAGTGTCCTGCTTTTGTTAATTAAAAGAAAATAGAGAAATGTGACCGGATTATATCAATGTACATAAAAAGTTAATCAAAGTGCAATTAGAAATACCATAGACTTCTTCCAAAATAAATATTTTTACCAAAAGCAAGCTTTTTAATATTATAAGGCAAGTTTTATTTCTTCAGCATCTCCTAACTACATTTTTACAGGCAGATCATTTTAAAGAGGGCTTTATCATTTCTGTTATACAACATGCATTGCACCTAAATAGAGTTGGGGGTTAACATTGCTTACTGTTGTCAACATTTTATAAACAAGTCTCTGCTTAAAGCGTCCTGCACTATTTGTTAGTAGTTATTAAAATCATTAACTTTGCCTCCTGTATCAAGTGAACATTCACCTTTTTGGTCACATTAGTTTAAAAGTCATGTTGGTATTTTAATAATTACATTGCATTTCACAAGGGCAATTCCTGTATCAAATGCTGCAACATACACAAAAGCACTTGTCACATGTTTTAGTACTATAATTATATTATTATTATTGTTATTGTGTTGTTAATAATAATTCCAGTATCAATACGAATTTCAAATCAACAATCTATGGCCATCTATGCTAAAATTCAGTTTCAGAAAGCTCCTCTTTCAGACCATGAAAAAGCAAAGCTCTCATTACAGCTTCCAGCAAGTTTTTTTCATTTAACCTTCTAAATAAGGACCTGTATTTCAACAGCTACAAGTCATTTGAAGATTGTTATACCTCCTTAGCAACCTTTCTGACCTCCTTCTCGCTTGTCATTTCTGCACAAAAAAAAAATATGTGGGCTTCTTCTCTGAATGTCTGAGAGCAACAGGCAGCAGTTACCTAGACACTACATAAACACAAACAAAAAAATTAACATCTATCACTGATTGCAACCAACTTCACCTGCCTGAAACTGATGCTGGCATCTGTTTTCCTGCCCTTTACTCAGTCCCTACAGACTTGTTATATATATTGATATACACATTTATAGACATTTGCACATATAGTTATACATACATATATGTATGCATATGCGTATTTATGTATTTGAAAGGACACATGTTCCTTTACCTGTTCCTTAGCTTCAGAACACCCTCACGGGACACATCCCACACATAAATGAGTTTTCTGGGTTTGGAGCTCATGCAGCAGCAAGCTAAGGAGAGAGGGAAACAAGACACATCTGAATCCAAATATAATTAAGGAAATTTCAGAATGTCTATACATCACAACTACCAAGGAGCAGAGGTGTGATTAGGTTTAATCAAGAGCTTGCTTCATTAGACATATCTTTTTTTAAATGCTCTAATTAGCTGCAAGGGGGGTGCAGGCTTTGATAAGAGTCTGAGTGATTTATATGCTGTTTCCATACACCTCCTTTGTATTTTAATTTAATTCTGTTTCAGAGAAACACCTGGACATCACTCTCTGCTGTGCCCTCTGGCAGCCCCATTCCCAGGGTAAGCAAGCAGCAGACATTAAGCACAGAGGAGATCTGAAGCATTCCTGATCAGCCAGGAAAGCTATGAGAGAAAGGCTGTTCAACAAAAACATGCTGGGCATATAAAACTTCACTACATAATAGGATTACTCTGTGGAAACACCCCACTCCTATCTCTCAGGCTCATGGTAGCTGCAAAAAAATGGCAGTAGCAAGTACTATGTTGGAGTTAAAGCCAGAGTGAAAGAATAACGAATAAGCGTGGTGTTAAACTTAAATCTGGCTCCCAGCTGGAGTTTTGCTGTAGTCTGCCAAGCGCAACGGGGAAGAAGGCAACAAGGACACTAGTCTGGAGATCAGAGTGGAGGTGTCTGTAAAGAACAAAGGATATCTAAATAGTATTGTTGGCTGCAGACACTGTACTGATAAGACAGGCAGCATTCAGAGAGAGGAAACTCACAGGAGTAGAAGAGAGAGAAAATGAAAGTGGCAGAGGAATAGAACAAAATGATACAAAACAAAGATAATGAGAAAAAGGGAGAGTTGTAGTGTCCTTCAGCATTTAATGATGAGAAATCATTGACTGAGATTATAACAGGCAAAAAAAATTACAGAAAAGGGGAGAGACAATGCTGCTGAGAGGGGCCAGATATCCCAAGACAGGGGATTAAGGAGACTAAGGCAGTTTTGCAGACCTTTGGGACAAATGGCACTGTGATGAAACACTACACTCTCTGCAGCATGACCCACAGCTGTGTTTGACCAAGTAGGCACAGATCACTTTATGAACTGGGTCAGAGATTTGGTGGGAAAAGCAGGAAGAGAGGCATAAGGGGATGTTGCCTCTTGCACCATCTCATCTTGACCTGGACTGACTTGCCTAGGGAAAAGGAAGACATGAATTTAAAAAGCCTGCAGGAATAGTAATCAGTGAGGATGAAACTAAGGACAGGGATGCTAAGCCCCACATAACACAATGAGAAGTAAAAAATATAGTTCCTGTAGAAGAGTTGGCATAGAGAAAGGAGACTGTAGCCTTGAAGCCATAGAATTTCCCCCAGAATCGTTTTCCTGAACTACTACAATGTTTGGATCAACTTCCACTGGGAAAATCCTCATGTTTTTTTCACAAGCCATTCACAATTGTTTGTCATTCTCTGTTCTTGCTTCCCTTCTAGGCTTCTAATGCTTAAACATATTTAATTCATTAGCAAAATTAGTTTCAATTGCTTCAAAGTAATGAGCAAAGATACACTCTCTTTTATTGAGCTCATTACTAGACAAATCACTGCTGCAGACCAGCTACTACTAGAGGATGCACAGAACATGTGTATGTCATGTCCTTTCATGCATCTTCTCTGGTTCAGTTCACTAGGGCAGACTTCATGCTCTATACCCATTCAAGAATACTTTTTCCCATATGGATATGATTCTATCAGAAGAAAGGAACCATTTGGGAAAAACTAGGCTTCTTTGGGGAGTGTAAGCAAAGTTACATCTTTGTGCAGAATATTGTCAACACAGAGATTTCCTCAGACAGATTTTTCTACAGTAAGTTCCCAGTGAAGCCTTTCAAAGACACCAGCTTTGGGAGCAGCCAGTCACATGCATCTTAAGTGATTGCCATTGACATCACACCTCAGCATGTCCTCAGCCTTATTTACATGGAGCTGGTACATCCTAAATAAGGAGCCAATTCACTGGGATGCTGGCTCTCGTAGAGGTTTTTCCTAAGCCTTTCCCTATAATAAAGCACTTCAAGGACTGACTTGTTCTAATGCAGAATGATACAGGTTTTAAGAAGTTCAATCAAACTGAAATTCTCCATAGTCTTGACATATAATAAAATCTCCCCAGTAAGGTACTGGGTAAGTATATTTTCCTAACCATTCTGGGTAGTGCTCTTTACTCCTGGTTCATAAATTACTGATGCCTCCCTGGTTTTCCTGATGCCTCCTTCAGTGCAGTACTCAGATCTGTGGTGTCAAGTAACTCCCAGCTGGCTGTCCCTGACTTATGTAGTCATAAGGACTTGCTCTTCAAAAACGCCATGCAGACCAAAGACACTGAGGAGAGGTTTCTTTCTGTTTTAGACTTCCCAAAAATATCACTGATGTCTTTCCTTTACAGTCTCTGGTCATAACCAGAAAAAAGAGAAGCATTCAAGTTGAAATTGAAAGCTTGCAGTCTGCCTTGTTTTCAATTTCTCTTCTTTCTGGAAATCACTAGATACCTATAGTTCCATAACTACTACATTGAGAAAAGTTGTGTTCAACAAAAATATTGCAGCTGCCTGCTATAATTTAAAAAAATATATAAAAAATTCAATCTGCTCTGTCAGCTGAGTCCACTTCATATGAGATAGCCTCATTTTCTTTTTAGTTGTTGACTCCAGGATTGGCTATCATAGATGCCCTGTTTTCATGTTCTGAGAAGTCCTCTTCACACATATTAATCTCAGGGAAAGGATGTTCAAAACAGAAATGCAGTAAGAAAGTAAAAAAGCAAGAAGCTTTCAGCATCTTTTAATGGAAATGAAACTATTGTGAAGATTCACCTGTTCAGTAAATTGTCTCTGCAGCATCTGTGCTTTCTAGTCACATAAAAAACCTGATCTTAGTGTAAGCCAGGCCAATAAGCCACATGAATTACACCACGCCGTTTTGTATCTAGACCTAGGACTGCCCTATGCCACCGTCAAGCAGACAGAAAAGATGATATCACCACAAAAGACAAGTTCAGAAACTAGAATAGTCTCTGCCATTTCATGATCAGGTTGGCCTGGCTTTTAGAATCTCTGTTTCCAAGAGAATACTGATAAACCAACAGAATCTTGTCTTTTGAGATCAAATAGTCTACTTTGTGCTGTTTCTGTGTATGCTGCAACATTAATAAATCACCATACTGTGTGATATGTCAGATAGCTTGCTACTGAGACAAACTCAGGTTGGTTGTTTCTTCTCTCACTGGTCTGCTTCTCGTTGTAACCTTGTGGACCTCTGGCTGAATAAGGCCTACATTTGTGAGGGAGTTTGTTAAGAGGAACAAAGACACCATCACTGTCTGGAGAATGATGTCTTCCCTTTCCTGTTTGAAACATTCAGCTGGAAAATGCTCTGTCACCTTCCCTGTGTAGATAAGATCTTCTACAAGAGTGTTGGGGAAAATGCTATAATTTTATCTGCTTGCATCCCGGCACTTTCATCAGCACATCTTATTCTGAAACATGTCAGTCTCCCAATTCAAGGGAGTTGCAAGATTCAATCTTGAGTCTTTCAATATCTGACATTACAGTCATCTTATTACATTAGGATACAGCTCTTATTCAGAACAAAATCAAGTTCTTTTGTTTATTGAGAAACTAAAAAAAAATTTTGACTGTATACTTGAACAGTTACAGGTGATAAAAATATCAAGAAGTATAGCTAAGATATCATTATCTGAAAGCCAGTTTCATGGGCTTGGGTAATTTATTCAGGATTTTTAATCTTGGGAGATGTCAATCTTATAGCTATGCTAATAAAAATCACAATGGATACTTGAAAAATACTACGAACATATCTGTTTCTTTTAGTCATGCCCAAACACTTGCAAGCTTAATTAAAGATATCGCTCTAAATTTGCCACTAACCACATATAAATACATAACCATTTCTTTCCCTCCAGTCAGTAGAAACCATGTAGCAAATCTTTCTAGGTTTATTCCAAATTTTCTTTCTAGACTAAGCCACCAAACTACTATAATCTCTGCTCTTTAGAGCATTTTGTTCTTGGGTACTTCTCTAAAGGAGTCATATTTTCTAGTTTTTAGCTTTCCTTTTGCCATTCCTGTTTGCAGCTGTTGTGGATTTACTCTTCAGTGTATTCCAAAAGGACCTACGCCCCATCACCAGCACATCAGACACATTTGGTCTACGAGTGCCAGAGACAGACAGCATCAGCCAAATGGCCCAGAAGGGCAGATGATGCAATTCTTAAGGGAGCAATATCAAAACCACATAAAGCAGGAAAACATCAATCAACTGATTTGACTGACTGTAATGTTGGGTTTGGCGATTTACGTTGAAGAAAGTTGCCTGGCATCTTTCTCTGAAAAGTAGCTGAACTCTACTTTTGTCTCCCTGAATACGGGACTAGATCACTGTAATTCAAACTTGTATTACCAGTGGGATATGTAATAAACACTGATTTTCAGACATGCAGTTCACTCTGCAAAAATGCAAATGATCAAAATCATGAGTGCAGGCTATGTCTTGCATTGTTTTACCTCAGTGTTTTGTTAGATCGTATTTCTACTGTTTTACAGGTTGTACTATGAGTACTGGGAGACAAAGTCACCGTTTTGAAGAACTTTCTTCTAGTCAGAAATTTGAAGGAGTTTTAATCACATTGTGTACAGCCACTATCACACTGTACTGTGAAATCACTAGTCCATCCATCAAAAGCCAGATTCAGTTAAAGATTTCAGCTCCTAACTACCCATTGCCAAAGTTGATTAGGAATCTGGGAGCTTGCATGTCTTATCAAAGGTACAGGATGAACAAAAAACATTGCAGTGCAAATGAAAACTCAGCGTGCCAGAATTCCATCCTTGTAGTGATACAGTCTCCCAGTTTGAAGGGATTACAATAAAAAAATAGAGATACTTGAAATGTTTGCAAATACTCTTTTGTCTATGCATACTTGTTCTGGAACTGTAGTTGTGAAATTTTTTGTACCATTGTTGTAAAATTTTCTAAGCACAAAATCCCAGGGAATAAAAAGGTTCTTTTCTGTATATAGATGGGCAAGCCCTGCTTACCATGATGACCAATGGTATTTTATCAGTTCCTTATGCTGCCTCAGTAATTTTTTGTCTAGTGCCTCTTCTTCTATACTTGGGTCATAAGGCTCTTTTGAGCAAGGACTATTTTATGCCTGTCTTTAAAGCATCAAGCACAATGACATCTTGGTCCTTTACTTCATTTCTGGTGCAAATAAAAATCTAGATTTTAGATCTTAGATGAAAGAGGGTTTCAATCTTTTTAAAGAGCTATTTAAATATTACTGTTTCTGTAAGCCCAGAAGCATAACCAAATAGAAAAAAAAAAAAAAAAGGAAAAAAAGGTTGACAATGCTTTCTGCAGAAGCCTAGAAAGATTAAAGGAGAAATAGCTGCCTCATATTACCATTAATTATGTATCTGTCTACCAGGAGGTGCTTTGTCATAACAGAAATCAAAGTGGACTCAGGACAAATGACAAAACTATGATGCTCTTTTAAGCTGGAGTTATGAAAGCTGTTAAAGGCAACTGGAAATGGCCATATTATCTAAAGTTAGTAACAAAGCTGAACAAAGAATTTCAAAAGAATCAAAACAACATTAAGGTGGGCAGATTTTTCACACAGAAGAATGATAATATTTTTGAGCCATCTGTCAAATCAAATTCAAAGACTTCTAAACCCATGTTGCAGGGCGTGGAAATACCATCGGATGCTTTACATTGGCTTGATGTAAGGCCATCTGGGTTAGTTCATTGTCTCCAAGAGTCACTGGCTCTGTTATCTTGCAAATCTAAAAGAGAGAAGCTGTAAAATTTTAAAGGGTAAAGCAGTGAGAAAAGCAATACTTTTTCTGTTCTCTGATAATACCAGCATGATCTTTGATTTTAGTTTGGACAGTAAAGTGACTCTAAGTCCCCAAAGCACCCCAGTAAATTATTTCTGTCGATCCACAAAACATAATCGCAAAGTTTTCCATTGCACACATTCTGTGTTCCTCTGAATCTTGAAACTATTTACATTATTCTAAGATGGAAATAAACTTCTCAACACCTAAGCATCAAACTGCAGTCAAACTCTTGCTGATAAGAAAAGAAACAAACACAACTAACTGAACAAAAAAACCCCACACCTATACACCTCAAGAGGTGGCAGGTCTTGCTAGAGTTGATGATCACTCCCTTTGCCCTGGTGCACTCTGCTCCAGTCAAAGGCAAATTGGCAGCCACTGGCATAGAAATGAGTTGTTGAAGGTAAGACACTACCAGCTGGTCCACCAGGAGGGGTGAGGGGCTAGAGAAGGTGACTTTGTCCTGCATCAGGAGAAGCAGAAAGCCCTGGTTCCCTAGCCTCTCCTCTAGGATCTCGGACTGGTGCCATCCTTTCCCTCTGCAGGACACCAAGATGTACAGTCAGGTAAACAGTGTGAGATGCCTGAAAGGGGGCTGGAGAGGCAGCAGGTCCCCACATGAGGTAGAGGAATATATTCTGCTGCCTGACAGGTCTCAGGGGAATTGGAAGCCCCATATCACAGGTGGAAATAGGAGGAGGAAAGAAACCTCAGACTCCTGTCCTCAACTCTGCTCTCCAAACTCTCATTCTTTCTCCAAGCCTCACAAACCCTTCACAGCTCTCTCCAGCCTAAGCCATCCATACACCTGTTCCATGTACTAAGAGTTATCTAAACCTTTCATGTTCCTTCTTTTCTCTTGCCTTTACCCACCTGGAGTCCTCTTTGCAGATACCAAGCTTTCCATGCAGAGCTGAATGGCTTTAGACACTCTGGCTGTAACTACAATTCAGATGAGGGCTGTACAATAATTATGTCATTTCCCCATCATGTGATGGAGAGCACCTCTGTTGAAGTTTTCAGAGCATCCCTCTGTTCACAGTTCACTCTACTCTGATCCTTTCACTAGTTATCTTAATGAAACCTGGCGGAGAGGAAGGGGAGAAATGGCAACTCTCCCACTGATTCTAGTAAATACATTGCATTTAAACCCTTCCATGGCACCAAGGCTGTTAGATCAAGACTCGATCCTTATCAGAGATCGTGTTGCCTGTAATGACCGTGCTCACACTGGCTTTGTTTGAGCTGCACACATGCCACTCCAGCTAGGAGTCAGAAAGTGCCTGAAGCAGGTACCCACACCTTCGAGCTCAGGAGCAGGTGCCACAAGGCCACTGTCAGCTCAATTCTGACCTTATATACAGCAGGAGAGTGGAGGTCAGAGACTTTATCACTGAAACAGTGCTTGAAAAAATGTTTTTTAGACCTTGACCACCACAGGTAGACACTTGCCTACCCAAGGCCACAACATGTTCACTGGGGTGGATTAACTTTGGTGGAATTGAATTGGATGGGACTGGACTGGGAGCCACAGACATAGTGCCCCACTGTGCAGTGCCAGTAAAATCTATTATCTGTTTTTCTGCTTTTAATCTAAGTCTAACTTTCTTTGTCCTTTAATCACTTCCAATAAACCTCAGTGATACTTTTCTTTAGTCTTTTCATTATGTTTTTTGTATAAGATGTCATGGATTTATATCTGCTATCACACAGGGTTATGCCCTGATTTTTTAGTGAAGATAAAATTATGCAATAACAGCCACTTTAAATATGATATAAAAAATTTCCTGTCTCATTGTTTAAAGATTGATTTTTTTTTTTTTTTTGTAAACAATGATTTTCACTAAGCCTGAATGAGTTGAATTAGTCACAGGAAACCTATGAAGAGTCTAGAGAACTTGGGACAGATCTTTTGTTAAATTATAAACCCATTTACTCTGTTTTCATTTGTGAGAATGAGTATATTATATGGATTTCTAAGGACTTTAAATCAACTAAATCCCTGATACTATCAAACGTGATTCTTGGCTGTCCTGCACAGGACCAGGACTTGGACTCGATGATCCTCATGGGTCCCTTCCAACTCGGCATATTCTATGATACTATGATTTGGAATTTACTCTGTGATTTAACGTCATCATTTTCTGTTGGGCATGACTCCTTCCTAATCCTTTACTCTGCCTACTGTGTCTATGTTCTCTCTCTTCTCCTTTTTCATCAGAGGCATAATTTTTTTTCCACAGCATGACTCAAAATTTGAAGCCAAAATTTGTTTTGTTTTTCATTTCCCCACTCTAAGCGCTTCATTCTACAACTGGCTGTTTATTCAAATATGTAACACCATAGAATCACAGATCTTAAACTTCTTCTCCTTGTTTTCCTTGTTTTGTTATATGTTTTTCTTGCATGCTGTATGGTACCTCATTTTCAAGCTCAACATTGCTGTCAGAAGTCTTCCTCTGCTTCCTGTGGCACTCCACTACTGCTATGGCCAAGAGCAGAAGCACTACAAGATGAAATCTAAGTCCACAGGGCTGAGAGTAGTTTCTGAAAGTTCCAAAGATCAGTCTCATAGTGAAAGATATATGATGTCATAAAAATTAAGTAAATATCTAAAACTAAAATTTGATGTTTAGTTCCATCTCTGAAAAGCAATATTTCTTCCTGGTTAAATCAGAAGGCTGTTGAAAACCCTTTCTGTTACCTGCTAGTGAACTCAAAGAGCAAGAGTACAGATTTAAAAGCCTTTCAGTTCTCAAATGAACCCAAGGAAAATTAAGCAAGTGGCCTCTTTCATCACAGCATTGTTATTCAGACCCATGTTTCTCCTGTGGGAATGTAGCAAACTGAAACTGAGCTCATGATTTCATTGGTCTTTTTGATATGAAGCTTTTCCTTTGGGAATATCAACAGCATGCTGTGCTGTGGCTTGAGAAGATGCAGTCTCCTCCATTGTTGAACAAAATTCCTATCAAAATTTTCAGAGCCCCAAAATGCTTCTGTGGCTCCAGCTGGGAGTAAGGATACAAGCAGAAGTGTTTGCTCTTACTTTGTAGTTTCTGGATCAGAATACAGAAAGATATTCAGTTTGTCCAAGAAACAGAGGATGTTAAGTTTTATCAGTTTTCACAGATAATTTTAGACTTGAAACAGTAACCAAGAAAGCAGAGCTTGAACATTTGGGTTGATTCAAGAGAGAATAAATTAAATTCATTGATTATAAAAAATGTCTGTGATGGACGGAAATATTTAATCCTTTGAAAAAGAAATTAACAGAGAAATAAAAATCAGAATGAAATCCAAGAAAAACTTAAAGCTGTGACCATTTGTAAGCACATTAAGATGCTCATTGGAATATTGAGCCTGTAAGATGTTTTTTGTCTTTAAGGGAAAGTAAGTTATCAAATGTTATGTGTGTATGTATATATACATATATCATCATCATGGCTAGGCTTCGCG